>CM035408.1:194465673-194585673 GCA_020310875.1 Ceratopteris richardii | reverse complement strand
AGAGAACAACATCAAATGCATCTCCAGCATCATGAAAACTCAATCATAAACATCTTTCCATAGGAGTGGCAATAGGTTTGTAATCTTCAAGTCCAAATCACTACAATTATGTGTCAATATATATTTTTTGAAACAAAGCTATTCCCCAATCAATTGCATAAACTGAATGCCCAAATAATGATTTGAATATGCAAAATCTGACAGCTCAAAAGAGGCATGCAAATCAGTCTTAAATTCAGCAACATGCTTCTCATTAGGACCAGTGAGCACCATGTCATCAACATACACAACAATGATCAGAAGTCATCATTAGCATTATTAACATATAAGTTGCTCTCAGTTGGATTGTTCTCAAAACCATGTGCAATCAAATAGGCATGTTTCTTTTCATAACAAGCACATGGTGCTTGCTTCAAACCATATAATGACTTTTCAACCTGCACACTTTGTTTTCATGCCCTTTCTATACAAAACCATAGGGCTAAAATACAAACACTTTTTCATGTAAGTCACGATTCAAAAATGCAGTTTTAATGTCCAATTGATGTACATTTCAACTATGATGAGTTGTAAGTGCTACCACAAACGATAGCCATTCTACAATTGGGAGCAACGGTCTCATCAAAATCAATGCCTCTCTCTTGAGCATAACCTTTTTCAACAAGGGGCCTATACCTATCAACTGTTTCATCATGGTTACGTTCCAAATTGTATACACATTTAGTGCCAATGGCCTTTTTTCTTGGAGGCAAATCACATAAAGAACAAGTACCATTCTTCATAATAGCATCATATTCTAATTGTAGAGTAGCCATCCAATTCTCTAAATTTTGTGCTTCATCAAAAGAAACATGCTCATTCTCATTCCAAAGACTAGAGGTAGTCATTGCATCACAATCTGATGCAAAAGAAGTAGTATGAGAGCCTAAAGGAGTACGACATGATAGAGGTGCATCTAATTTGCTATATTGCAAAGTTGGCACTAGCCATTTAGGCACAATTTTTGCCTCCTCTATATCATCCATCTCATCAGCAAGTGCATCATGTAATTTTTCATAAAAATGGAATGATTTGCATCATCATGTGGAACTTGTAAAGGTTGATAAATTTCCTCATTTGAACCAACACTTGCCTATCCACCTATAAAAAGAGGAAGCAAAGTGTCATACACATGTCCAGAGCTAACTGAAGTCTCCTTCGTACATGAAAGTAATGGCCGAATTGCATCTTCCACAAAAACAACATCATGGCTAACCAAAATGCACTTAGTATGTGAACGATATAGATGATAGCCTTTGCTTTCAGAACTGTACCGAACAAAAATACATTTCAGTGCTTTATCATCCAATTTCTTGTGATTTTGTTCATGCACTAATGCATATGCTAGACAACCAAAGACACACTGATGAGCAACAGATGGATTGCGACCATGGCAAGCCTCATATGGAGTTATAGATTCTAGTGCTTTGGTGGGACACCTTTTAAGTACATATGTTGCACACATGATAGCCTCAAGCTAGAAGCTATGTGGTAATGCATGACTGTGACCATACACCTCGCCATCTCCATGAGAGACTTGTTCTTTCTTTCTACAACTCCATTTTGTTGAGGTGTACACGAAATTGTACACTGATGTTTTATCTCAGGCTCAGCTAGAAATGCATTAAAATTAGAAGACATGTATTACCCCCCTCAATCAAAACAGAGGGTGCCCATTTTACATGTTGATAGATGTTCATCCATAACCACAAACTATTTGAGGTGTGTAAACACTTCGGACTTTGCTTTCAGTGGGTACACCCTTGCATGTCTGGAGAAATCATCAATAAAGTTCACAAAGTAAAGGTACTTCCCAAAAGGTGTCTACATAGGACCACATACATCACTATGAACAAGTTGCAATTTAAGAGCAGCTCAAACTGAACCATCTTTTGGGAAGGATAAATGCTACATTTTGCCCATTATATAGCCTTCACAAACATTTTTAAAAGGTTACTCAAGTTTGAAAAGAGAGGACGCCATTTCATATTTTTGTAGGCATAGCAAACTAGCGAAATTCAGATGACCAAAGCATGCATGCCAAAGCTTTGCATCTGAGATACTCTAAGAATCTTGTACATCACATGATAAATCATTCACATATTTTGCATAATCTATATAGAGCCCATATAATAAAATCACAAAAGCATAGCATCACTATTTTAGAGATAATGAATTGTATATTTGTCATCAACAAATTTGACAACCAAGCTAATATTGGCTAATGTTGAAACTGACAATAGATTTTTTTGGTCCATGGTACATACAAAGCTTCTAAAAATGTAAAATAACTACCATCAGTAGTAGTCAAAATGATCTTGCCAACTCCCATTACAAGATAAGAGGAGTTGTTAGTGCATGTGATAGTATCCCCTGTAGGGGCAGGCTCAAGTGAACTAAAGAAATTGCATTGTGAGGCGATATGTTTGGTTGCCTTACTATCAAAGTACCAAACATCTGAGTCTACTATAGACATACACTACTCATGAGAAGATAGATCATAGCTCAAACACTATTAAACATCCATTCTTCGTTCTGCACAAGATTCACAGACTCTATTTTAGTTGTAGAGGCCTCTGCAACAACATTCCAACCTCTTTCTTTTTTGCCTCTTTTGAAGCCAGTTTTGGGCAGCTCTTTATGACATGATAATTTCCTTTACACTATTTGCAAAACATTTTTTTCTTTTCTATTTTCTTCTCATCTTTGTCTTCCTTCTTTGATTGTGTAGCATTAGTAGATTTTTGTTTACTAATAGATGAGCTCCATTTAGCTTTGCCCTTCTGACTAGCTATGAAAGCTTGATCTGCAACATGCATAATGGACTTGTTCTGCCTGGATTGATCTTTGTGGAACAAAACAGAGAGTAAATCCTCAAATTTTAAGGCATTTGGATTGCCTTTCATCATCAATCAAAGAGTAGAAGCAAAAGTCTTATATGAATCTAGAAGACCATTAAGAACAGTCTTCACAAGTGAACTATCTAGCAAGACTTCATGAGTAGAAATCAAGTGCTCCTTCAAATCTTGATCTTTTTCAAAATATTGTCCATAGAATCTCCTTCATTCATATGCTCACTCTCCAAGTGTTTTCGAAGATAAGTAATAGGAGCTTATTTCTTGCCTGGTATAAAGAGATAGGTTTTTCCCAAACATCCTTTGCTATCTTGCAAGAGAAAATGTGAGGGATAATGGGACGTTTAATGAACAAAGCTATCAATGCATGTGTTTGAGCATCTCTGCCATCCTGGCAAGTTGTTTATAACATGTGCAATAGGAATTGAATTATGAACAGGGATCTAAAGATCAACATCTTTAATGCCATCTGCATCACCTTCAATAATTATATTCATAGGTATAATAGGACATTTTTCAACACCCTACACAATATTCCATAGTCTTTTTACTACCAATGCATGACACATCATATATGCCCACAGTGGGTAATTAGTACCTTCCAATCTATCTTCAATAGCCAACATACAGAATACATCATTGCTTTCAGCCATGGCCATGGACAAAAATACTCTGGTCTAGAAAAATGATTGTATCTCGAAAAGTTGAATAGAACCACCCTATCAAGTTCTACCAAACTTATAATAGACTTCGAGTTGCTTGTATTGATAAACCGAAACCTATATATATATGTTTCACACAAAAGGATGAAATCGCCTGCATAGCCATTATAATAGTGCATTTGGAGGCCAAAACAAGCTCATATCAAAATTTTGATGCCACACAACAAAGCTTTTTGAACTGCTAATCGGCTTGAGTATACTCACCAATTTTCATGTGATTATGAGACCGTGACCAAAGGGGTATTGATGAAACCCTAGATGAAGCAGCAATGTGCTCCGATACCAATTGTTGGGGTTTGAGGCCTACTGAAACATGAGAACATCACAAGGAAAAGGAAGAAGCTTGAAGCATAACACAACACTAAATTGTTGGTGCAGCGCTAATTGTGGAATTCGCTTACACCACAGAAACTAAGCTAGAGTGATGTTAGAACACGTCTATAATCATCAGTAGCTTAGCAAACTTTCTGAAACTGAAAACTTTATAACTGTATTTAGTGAACACCAAAATTCACTTCACAGAAAGCTTCTCGTTTTCTTCAAGCTTCAATTTTGAACTGATTTACTTCAGACTTTACACTACTGTGTTTGTTTACAATTAAACAATCTTTGCGTCACTTAACTTTGTCAAAACTGTGTTTTGAACTCACCAAAATTCCACCGGAACGTCACCTAACTGTCACTGGAATGTTACCGTAATTGTACCGGAATCCTACCGAAATCAACTGTAACTTTGTTTGTAATTACTTCAAATGTATATACATAAAGTAAGGAAGTGATGCGTGAACTTCCTTCACACTCTATCTGAAGTTTTAAAAAAACTTCATCAGTTCTGGATGCCTCTTTTCCGGTCAGACTTTGTACTATGTGTACATATCCATTTCACCGAAATCTTTGATCAGTTTATAGTTGAGACTTATAGCTACAAGATAAGCTATATCTCATACAAAACTTTACACTATACTTCGAGATCTAGCTCATAGAAGTACCGGAAAAACTTTACTGAGAAAATTGTAACTGTTAACTAACTTTTCACCGTAACATGAAAATTCTCAGATTTCTTCACATACGAAGAATGCGCTCAACTACCACATGAACATGTGTTTTCTATTAGAGAAGATGTGTACAAAAATAGCTTGGCCTCACTTTGCTCACAGCTATGGAAAACTCTGCTACTTTGAGTAGTTATTCCTTACTATCTCTCTCAGATGAACACCTAACTGTTCAAGTTTAATCGTTCATCTCTACATACGCAATCTCTGGCGTCTTCTATTCTTACTTCTATTCTCTATCTCATATGCGCTCTCTCTACTACACTACATTCCGGTTCTATGCTCTCTCTTATATACATTTTGATCCCATCAAATTCTAATTCTGGAAGTTTCTACTGTATATTACAGTCGTGAATTTGTCCCTTCACTAAGGCTTTGGTTTTTCTTCTGAATGCTTTGCTTCTGCATTCCTTCGTCTTCATGTCATTATGCATAATTAGTGAGTGAATCTTCAACAACTCCCCCTCAATCACTAATTTGCATCTTCCGGTCTTCATATATCCTTGTTTTCTTTTATACCTGCCATTTCTTCTGCTTGTCTTTACTCCATCTAAGCTCTTTGTCAGAATATCTGCAATCTGATCTTTGGTAGGAGTGAATACCAATTCAATCTCCTTCTCCATTACTTTTTCTCTCAGGAAATAATATTGAATCTCTATGTGTTTTGTTCTTGCATGAAATACTGGATTTGCTGCAAGATACAACGAGCTCATATTGTCTCCATGTATGATAGGTATACCTTGATCAATACCCATGCTTTTGAACAAGGTCTGCATCCATATCACTTCTTTAGCTGCTTCCATTAGTCCTTTATATTTTGCTTCTGTTGACGATAAAGCTACTGTGTGTTGCTTCTTTGAACACCAGCTTACAAGCTTATCTCCTAGGTATATCATATACCCATGTGTTGACCTTCTGTCATCTTGACTTCATGCCCAATCTGAGTCACTGTATGCTCTCAGCTTTATATCTAACGTAAAAGGATAATATAATCCTTCTTTTATAGTTCTTTTAATATATCTAAGAACTCTTTGTTTTGCAACCCAATGTTGATCCTTCGGACAATGCATAAACTGTGAAAGAACTCCCATTGCATAACTGAGATCCGGTCTTGTTAGCGTAGCATAAATTAGGCTTCCCACTAACGATTGATACTTCCTCATATCTTTAAACTCTGCACCACCATATTTGCTGAGTTTATGATTTACTTCAAGCAGTGTTGAAGCTTCTCTGCAATTCTCCATGTTAAACTTCTTCAGTAAGTTTAGGAGATACCTTTCTTGCGAAACATATATACCATGACCTGTATATGTAACTTCCATTCCTAGAAAGTATGACAACTTTCCTAGATCACCGATCTTGAACTCTTTTTCAAGCAGTCTCTTTACCTCTTTAATTCCTTCATCTGAGGTTCCTGTGATTATTATGTCATCTACATAAATACAAATGTAGATCATACCTTCATCCGTTTTCTTGATGAGTAGGCTTGCATCTGCCTTCAAACTTTGGTATCCAAGGTCATTGAGATAGTTCATAAGTCTGTAATTCCAAGCTCTTCGAGCTTGCTTCAGTCCATAGAGAGCTCTTCTTAAGCTACAAACATAATTTGGGTAACTGGAACTTACAAACCCTTCAGGTTGTTCCATGTAAACCTCATCTGATATATATCCATTCAGAAATGCATTCTTAATATCTAGCTGACTTAGCTTCCATCCTTTTGATGCTGCTATAGCAATCAATGTCCTTATGGTTGACATCTTTGCCACCAGACTAAACGTCTGACTTTGTAAACCCATTTTTGTCCAATTACTTTCTTACCATTCGGTTTTGGAACAAGTTCCCAAGTCTTGTTCTCTTCAAGAGCATTGAACTCCTCCTTCATTGCTTCTTCCCATTGTTTCTTACCTTTTGCTTCACCGTAATTCTGAGGTTCTTCATCCTCCTTTACTAAGTAAGCATAGTTTTTCTGAGTCAAATAAGAAGTGTCATAGGAATACCTTGTTGGTTGTTTCCTTACTCTGTTTGACCTTCTTGGTTCAAACTCTTCATGTGTATCTGAATACACATCTTCATCAAGTCTTGATCCATCTTCGTTTCTCATACCTGATCCGATCTTGGATGTACTTGCCTGCATATGATCTTCATCTCCATTTACCTGCATATGTGATTTACCTTTTTCATTTCTTCTTATCTCTTCTTCAAGTGTTTCAACACTATGCTCTTTATCTGTATACTAGCTTTTCCCTTCATCAAATGTCACATCTCTGGAAACAGTAAACTGTTTGGTTAGAGGACTCCATAACCTATAACCCATCTGCTTTTCATCATAGCCGATGAACACATATTTTTCAGCTTTTGGTTCAAGCTTATGTCTCAGTTCTGATGGCACATAAGCATACACAACTGATCCAAACACTTTGCAATGATCAAGTGTTGGTTTCTTACCCCACCAGGCTTCATAAGGGGTCATTCCATGTAAAGCTGTACATGGTAATCTGTTTACCAGGTATGTTGTTGTATTTACAGCCTCAGCCCAAAGATAATTTGGACAATTCTTCTCCTTTAGCATTACTCGTGCAAACTCAATTAGAGTTCGGTTTCTTCTTTCTGCTACTCTTATTTGTTGAGGTGTATACCTATAAGTTATTTCTCTTTTGATTCCTGCATTCCACAGCTAATCATTAAACTCTCGAGAAAAATATTCTCCTCCTCCATCAAACCTTAGTCTTTTGAGTTTCTGTCCTGTAAGTCTTTCAGCATATGCATGAAAATGCCTGAAAGCTCCAAACACTTCTGATTTCTCTTTCAAAACATTATCCATCTTGTTGCATCATCAATGAAAAGAACATAATACCTTGAGCCACTGATAGACCCTTCTTTTGTCGGTCCCCATACATCTGTATGTATGAGCTCTAGCACACCATCGTGTTTGTAACCATTTTTCTGAAATGGTAACCTATGGGCTTTTCCCATCTGACAGGCTTCACATTTGTGAATCATATGTTGGTTCTTCATGTTCGGTAATCCTCTCACTGATTGTTTCTCCACCATAGCTTTGATTCCCTTTTCATTAAAATGTCCTAGCCTCTTATGCCAGAGGTCTAGTTCTGTAAATACCTCATCACCATGTGTGATTAAGGCTTGACCAACATTCCCTTGTACTTTCAGAGTAAAAATTCTACCTTCCTTTTTACCATGGACAATTTGTTTGTATCCTTTCTCTGGATCTTCGACAAAAACTCCTTCATTCGAAAACCTGACTTGAAAACCTTTTTCTACTATCTGACCCACACTAATCAGATTCTTTGAGATTGTTGGAACATACAAAACATTTGTTAGTAGGTCAGCTCCATTCTTACACTTTACCTTTCCAATTGACCTTACATTATGTTTTGTGTTATCCCCTGTCTGTACTGTATGATTTGAAATGCCTTGTTGAAGCTCAAGATCAAGGACAAAGAATGGAAGTGCATCAAGGAAGTGGACACACAAGAAGAAGGAGCTAGTAGGGAGCTCCAAGAAGCACCTGTCAAATTTTCAGATGAAATCCCTATAAAAATAGTGATTATTATCACTAAAAACCATTGTAAATACCATTTTTCATTTTTGTAACTCCATTTTGTTCAAGCCAAGGAGTCCTCAAGCTTGAGGAGTATTAGAACTACCATCCTACCAATTTTCATAATTTTTAGACTCCGTTTGAGCCCCCAAATAAGCCTGGAACCTATTTTTTAACTAGGCCGGACACTAGGTCTGGACAGGGCCAAAACCACTCAAAAACTATAAAAAGGGCTGGAGAGCTCATTTTTGAGGTTATCTTGTTGTAGATTTCAGCTTTGTAAGAGAGCTCTTGTATAATCGAATATCTTCCATTGTTCCACTCCTTGCTCTTACTTTGTGCGCGTGTGTGTGTATGTGTGTGCATGCTTGTGTGCTTTCACTCACGCACTTGTACCATCACTTGCTCACGGTCTTCATACCGGTCCTCACGTCTCCACGGATTGACATTTATGAGGTGTATCTCCTCACTTTGGTACTCACCATTGTGCTACGGTAAAAATAATACCAAGATTATTTGATAGGGTATTTTGAAGTTGACCCTCAAGGAAACTAGAAAACCAAGGAGTTCCAAAGGATTTTGAGCAACATAAGAGAACTTTGGGACTAGAAGCCAAGGCTTATGAACCTGAGATCTGGCAGACACTTAGGCAAGGATAGACAAAGCATTAGGTCATCTGAGGCTAGTGTCAACCATACAGCCAAGTCTTGGGCTCAATAGCTTAGTGGTTATCCTTACACACGAAGTTCAGAAACCAGTGACTCAGAAATGTCTTTTAGCATGGAAAGACCCACACGTGGCTCAGGCACTACCCATTTATAGACACCAGAAGGCCCCTATAAGACCCAATTGGAGTATATCAGGACCAACCAATTAGGTGCTCGCATCTATGAGGATGGTCTAAGACGATCAGTGGTTCAACTCAAAAATCCTGACCAACCCTTTGGACTTGAACACCCAGTAGTCAAGTTCGAAGAGGGTGCTTACATTGATAAGGAAGGAACAATGTATGTGGTTACCAACTTACCAGATAGGACAGATGAGTTTGGAAATATCATTCCTGAAAATGAGATAGGAGACCTAGAGCAAGGGGACCTAGGAGGAGAACCCAAGACCCCTAGAGGTAAGTCAGTCTTGACTAGAGTGATCACTCCAGAATGGATTCCTCAAGATAAGAAAAGCATAGAACTATTCGTGAATAGAGAAACGGAGGAAGCCTTTTGGAGATTTAGGCCAGACCAACCCAGCCCAGTAGTCACCATCTATGAATTCAAGGATCCAAAGACACCAGGGAAAGTTGTCTATCTAGATCACACATCTCAAAAATTATTCTTGGTATCAGATCATGATAGACATGCTTACACCTGGCAAGGTGAATCAATTTTCCCTCCACCAAGATCTAATGTTTCCCAGGGCCTCCAGGGAGCCGGATCATCCAAGGCTCATGAAACCCAGAGGGAAAGAACTAGAGAGAGACCGGAGGTAAGCTTTGCAGACACTGTAGGCAGAGACAGATCAGGATATGGAACGGAAAGACCTGAAAGGGAGAGACATAGAGTTTATAGGCATCAAAGAGATGATCATGATTTCCCATTGCCTAGACCACGAGAGCACTCAAGAACCCTTAGACCCTCTCAAGTGGTTAAGACAATGAAGAACTACTTTGATGGAATTGGAGATCCTTATGACATGTGGCGGAGTTCAAACAAGTGCTAAGAGCTGAACAGGTTGAAGACTTGTTCACCCAGTTCGAGGCATTTGGTTTGACTCTTAAGGGTACTGCCTTAGCTTGGTTTCAACCTCTAAACAGTCGCAACTATAGAGAGATAGGTCAGCTGCTAGAAGAATTCATTGTGGAATTTTCCAAAAGCGGTATCAGGCATAACACATCATCTTTGATCCACAGCTTCAAGCAGACACCCCAAGAAACAGTGCGACTTGCAGGAAGAAGGTTTAGACAGTACTTGGAAAGATGCCCTGTACCAGAATTACCCACATCAGCCAAACAGGTGGCACTGTTTTTAGATGGCCTATTGAGCACAAAATTAAGGTCATACGTATACTTGAAAGAGCCTAGATCCATAGAAGAGTGTGTATGGATATGCATTGACATAGAAGACAACTTGGGAGAGGAGTTAGGACTATCCAAACTCTATAAGGACTCTGATAGTTCTACAAGTCATACCTCTAAAACCTCCACTGAGATAGATGAAATAGCTGAGCAGGTGGCCAAAAAGCTAGGATTTCAAAATAGACAAATGCCAAGGGTCACTTCATTGAAGCGATGTTATACATGCGGAGGAGATCACATGGCTAATGGTTGCCAGTTAACGACTCAACCCCAAGGAAACCCTAATGCTCTATATTGCACCATTGAGAGGAAATATACAAATCATACGACCCAAGATTGTCCCTATAACAGGCAGGCGGTTAGACAAAATTATCAGCAACCTTACCAGTAGGGTAGGCATCAGAATCAGTACCAACAGCCATATTATAGGCCACAACAATATCAACCTCAATACCAGTAGCAATATCAGGCACCATATAGGCCACAACCTGTCCTAGGAAACCAACCGCCAGCTCCTGCCAATGTGATCCCAGTTAAATATACGATGGCGGAGGAGAACTCTAATAGAGCATTGGTGCCACTAATCCCATTGGTCTCAGAAAATGATTCTCACGCTCATGGTTCAGACTACTTCCATGAAGATAGTCCACATGCTTATTATATAGAGTCACCTGAGCAAAGTGAGACTTCTCAGTGTCAATATGAGACACCACCTATGGAACAAAATTGGGAGCCAGAATACTCCAATGTCATGTATACGAATCCAAATACTAGGCCCCAAGTGAGACAAGTAAGACCACAAGCCCCCAGAGGACCATGCTTTAGATGTCAGGGCGATCATTTCATTCGTGAATGTCCCCACCAACCAGCTCTGGAACTAGGACAAAACATCACAATACAAGGCTTTTGTCCTGAGTGCGGCAAGGAACATCTTCCTAGAGAGTGTCCCAGGAATCCCTCTAGTGCACCCAAGGTCACACCCATCAACGTGGTAGGCTTAGTGGCAGATTCAAGTTCAAGTAGTAGTAATGTGGCTCCTGTACAGGCAATTACTAGGGCACAGGCTACACAACAAGCAAAACCATCTGAGCAATCAGAATCAAGTGAGGCAGGAGAACTTAGTAAGAGGAAACCAAGAACATGGAAGGATACCAGAGAGAAGGCTAATCGCAAGTGGAACAAAAAGCTATCCGAGCTAGAAGAAAGCCTAAGGGATACCAAAACAAAAATAGAAGACATTGCATCTCAAAGCCCCTCACATGCCGAAGCTCCATCCACTCCACCTCATTCCACCCCACCGCCCATTGTAAATAGACCGCAATCAAGGTCTATTCTTGCAGATCCAACCCTAGAAGGCTTGGACATGATGTTCAAAGCCTACCAGGCTCGTCTTCAAGAGGGGCCAACAATTGCAAACTTGGACAAGAGTTACCCGAGAGCAGATTTAGAGATTGAACGGATGAAAATGTGCATGAAAATGGTAGAACAAGCTCAGGCTATACTTGAGACTAGTCAAAAGTTCAATCAGACAAACTCTGTCAAATCAGATTTGCACTTCCGAGGCTTACTAGAAAAATTAGAGCAGTTGGTAAACAAACCACAAGTTCCTTTACCTCCACAGGCTCAACCAGTTATTGAGAGAGGAAGCTCACCACCAATGGGAGCTTATGTTCCTAATTCCACGGATGCTAGAATACCTCCTTCAATTCAACATTATTCTCAAGAGTTCTTGCGGGAAATACAAGAAGAGAAATGGGCCAAGGAGAAGGGTAACTCCCCTCCTATTCCTGAGATTGATGATCTTCATGATCAATTTCCCCAAGACATCCCTTCTATCTATGGAGATCAAGCAGAGCAACAAGAGGATGAGAGATTAGATTTTGAATCTAATTCTTTACAAGAGTTGCCTCATTTCACAGGCCCATGGGAATCTGAATCTCTCCAGATCAGAGCTCCCACAATATTGGTAAGAAATGAAGACTCAGTGATTCCAAGAAACACTGATGTTGTGAAGAACACTAAGGTTCAATGTCATCTCACTGTGGAAGAGCTGCTCAAAGCAAAACCTGAACTCTGGAATCATGTGAAGGATCAGGTTCCAGAACTTGAATCCAATATGCCAAAAGTAGGCTCTAAGCAAAAAGTTCCAGAGATACCTCTCGACAAGATAGGAGACATGAGCGAAGGTGAAGAAGGTAACACTTATCTTCCGATCACCCATCAAGGTTACACAACCAAAGCAATTGTAGATTCCGGTGCTGGTGTTGCTATTGCGACCACCTCCTTGTGGAAGCGATGGGGCAAACCCACATTAAGACCAACGAGAATGAAACTTCAAATGGCAGATGGTCATTTTGAAAGACCTCTAGGATTGCTTGAAGGGATAACTCTAACCACTTGTGGTGTAGAGTTTGAACATACATTTGCTATATGTGACTTTGAGAAAAATAATGTCTACGAGATGATCCTAGGAAGACCCTTCCTACGACAATTGCAAATAGTACAGGATTGGGGAACCAACTCCTTGTACTTACAGCACTTAGGGGTCACAACCAAGGTCAATTTGAAGGATTACACCTTCAGAGATGTACCACCCCTACAGTGGAATCCTATCCACAAAGCGAAAGAAGATTCTATCTCCGTGCATTTTGGAAGTTCACCTGATCCATCATGGCTGCATGAAGATACTCACTTGTGGATGTGCAAGGTCGTAGAGGAAGAGGAAAAGCGCCTAAAAGCGAGAGAAGAAGGAACTCCCCCAGGAGATAGACCAATAAAAGACCCAGCCTATACACCGATGATATTTCCAGATGAGGAATTTGAGCCTCATGGTTGGGCAAAAATCTTAGCTACCATGGACATAGCAGTCAATGAAGAACAATGGACACCTCACTGTGATGAGGAGGGTTATGATATTTCAGTGTTCATGTGTCAGCCCCTGTTGGAAGAGTGTGATCCTAGTAAGTTCATAGAAGAAGAAGAGAATGACGATGATCTAGAATCCATTGTGATGGATACTTACTTTGACTCAGAAGAACACTACTTAGAAGACATAGGAGTGTTAACCCAAAAAGAAGAAGAACCCCTCACGAGTATTAAGACGATAAATTCAAAGGAAGGAAGTGAAGGAGGTCAAAAGAAAAAGAAAAGAAAAGCATTGAAACAAGAAGAGGAAGAATCATTGTTTGAAGTACCAGAAAATTTCAAGAAATATGAAGTGGAAGACCGAAAAATTTTGGTACGGATGCCTAAGAGAGAGGCCATTATAGGAGAAGCATATGACAATAAAGAAAAGACCAAAAAAATTGTAGTGACCATTGAAGGGAACGAAGAACGATGTACGTACATAGGAGATGACCTAAGTGCAAAAGAAGAAACAGAGCTTGTAGCTCTATTAAGGGAATATAGGGATGTGTTCGCATGGCACTATAGAGACTTGAAAGGAGTAGATCCAAAGATTTGCTCTCATACGATTCCGATGACCGCTGATGCCAAGCCCACCAAACAAAAGCCCTACACATATAATGACAATTATGTAGCCAAAATAAAGGAGGAAATTGACAGGCTGATTGAAGCTGGATTCATCTATGAGATTGAGCATACTGAATGGGTGTCCCCCATTGTAGTGGTGCCCAAGAAGAATGGGAAATTGCGAGTGTGCATTAACCTTAAAAAAGTTAATGCCGCTACGATCAGAGATAGTTATCCACTTCCAATCACCGAACATCTATTGGAGCGTGTTGCAGGCAAGGAAGTTTATAGCTTCCTTGATGGATTTTCAGGTTACAACCAAGTAGCCATTGCCCCCGAAGATCAACACAAAACAGCCTTTGCCACAGAATGGGGAATCTTTGCATTTCGTGTGATGCCATTTGGGCTCACCAATGCACCTGCAACATTCCAAAGGCTCATGTGTCATGTCTTCAAAGAGTTCTTGCGAAAGAGCTTAGAAGTATATGTGGATGATTTATGCGCTCATTCCCAAGAAAGAAGTTACCACATCCTTGAGCTCAGACAGATCTTCAACAAGTGTAGAGATTATCGAGTGTGTCTGAACCCAGAGAAGTGTGTGTTCATGGTACGACAAGGTAAGATCTTAGGTCACATTGTTTCTAAGAATGGAATTTCAACAGATGAAGACAAGGTAAGAGCGATAGCAGAGCTGCCAAGACCAAGGAATGTTAAAGAGGTACAAGCCTTTAGGGGCCATTGTGGATATTACCGTAGGTTTATCCACATGTATGCCATCATAGCTAAACCTCTTTATGGGTTGTTAACAAATTTTGAGTGGAACGAAGAATGCGAGAATTCCTTCAACGAGCTAAAAAGACGTTTGTGCACAGCACCAATATTGACTACTCCGGATTGGAGCAAATCCTTTCATGTCCATGTAGATGCTTCCAATCATGCAATAGGATGTGTGCTAGCACAACCCACAGGTGAAGGAAACCTAGATTTGTCGATAGCATATGCTAGTAGGCAATTAAATGCAGCTGAACGAAATTACACCACAACGGAGAGAGAAGGCTTAGGCATGGTATATGCTGTGAAAAAGTTTAGACACTATCTATGGGCCAATAAGTTCAAGTTTTTCACTGATCATCAAGCTTTACTATATTTGGTCAATAAACCTTGCAATACAGGCCGCTTAGTAAGATGGTTCCTCTTACTAATGGAATACGACTTTGAAGTTGTTGTCAGGAAAGGTAGAACCCATCTTAGGGCAGACCATCTTTCTTGCATCACTTCAGGAGAGCCACCGCAAGGAGTGTCCGATGAATTGCCCGATGCTTATCTGTTCAATTTAGAAGTTATTCCTAAATGGGCAAATAAATTGGTACCAGTCCTAACCTTCGGGCCTGCAAATAAAAATGTGAAGACAAGCAAAGAAGAAGTGGTAAAATCACAAAAGTATCAAATATTGGCCGGAAGTATGTACAAGCAAGATACCGAGGGCGTATTAGCTTGTTGTGTCGAGGACGATGAACATACTAGTTGGTTGCAACAAGCCCATGAGGGATTGCTAGGAAATCACTACTCTAAACAACGAACATTGCAGAATCTAAAACGTTTAGGAGTGTATTGGCCTAGCATGGACAAAGAAATACAAGAGTGGATCTAGAATTGTCCAGCGTGCCAGAAGAGACCCCCAGTGGAGCATGCCACTCTTTATCACGTGTCATTAATCCCAGATTGGAGTGCTCCATTGGTTGAGTTCATGAGATCGGGAACATTACCCAATCAGGCTAGTCTTGCAAGAAAACGGAGCATGGAGCAAGAGGCTCAAGACTATGCCTTAGTAGGAGACAACCTATATCGAAGAGGCAAGGATGGTTACCTAAGACTGTGCGTTCATGAATCAGACTATTTGAAAGTCTTAGAAATTGCACACAGCGGTGCTGCAGGTGGACACTTTGGGCCTGACAGAGTAATTAAGACCATTCTATTCTCAGGACTTTGGTGGCCCACTCTTCATATGGATGCACATACTTATGTGAAGAAATGTGACACATGCCAACGTGCCCAATATTCGATAAGAAAAGACGAGATGCCTTTAAGGCCAATGATGGGAGGACGTGCATTTTCAAAGTGGGGTATAGACTTTGTAGGTCCCATCAACCCTCCAGCTAGAAACTCCCATGCAGAATACATTATTGTAGCCACAGATTACCTTACAAAGTGGGTGGAAGTAAAAGCCACGACAAAGAATGATGCTCAAACGACGGCTAAGTTCTTATTCGAAAATGTGTTCACTAGATATGGGTTACCAATAGAGTTGGTTAGTGATAGAGGTACGCACTTCTTGAATGAGGTCATTGAAAATCTCCTTCAAGAATTCATGGTGATACATAAGAAGTCTGCCCCCTATCACCCACAAGCTAACGGACAAGCCGAGAGCACGAATAAGATCCTATGTAACGTATTGACGAAACTGGTAAATAATAAACGCTCTGATTGGGACAAACAACTTCATCATGCTATTTGGGCATACCGAGTTGCCTACAAAACGGTACTCAATGCTACCCCATTTCAGATGTTCTTTGGGCAGAATGTCGTGCTACCATTGGACTTCCTAATCCCAGCCTTGAAAGTAGCACAAGAGTACGAGTGGAATGGACACAAGTTGTCCTCCAGGATCTTTGATCTAGAACGCTTAGGTGAGACGAGGCTACGAGCAGCCGCAGGCATCTATGCTGCAAAGAAAAGACAAAAGGCATACTTTGATGCCCATGTGAAGGACAAAGGGTTGAAAGAAGGAGATCTAGTGCTGGTTTATACGCTAAAGCAACATGCCCGCAAACTGGAGAAACGAGGATATGGACCCATGATCATTAATAGACTCTCCACTAGTGGTGCAGTTCAATTGGCCACTTTAGAAGGTGATATCTTACCAAACTATATAAGTGGTTGTCGAGTCAAGTTATATCAAGAACCTCTTACAGAGGAAATGCTCATGCGACTCAACACTGCTAAGAAGCGAAAAGAAGAGGAGTTAAGGGTTAGAGAAGAAGCACAAGCAGAGGCTAGAGAGCGCATCAGAAGAAATAAGTTACGGCGGCTAGGCCTAGATGTCAACACAAAAACTCCAAAATATCACATGGACATGTGCCAGAAATCGGGCATAACTACTTCTCGAATAATTGATCGACGGCCCTTTGTGACTATAGAGGTAGGACAAGGAACGAGTGTAAGGACTGTGAGAGCATTGGTTGACTCAAGAGCAGCAACTAGTGCAGTTAGACTTTCATACTGCCAAGACCTGCAATTGAACATCGAGCCCATAGAAGCCTATCTCATAGGTTTAGGAGGCGTGGAAACCCCTTGTTTGGGAGAGGTGGAACTTCCCATCTACCTTCAAGATGTTCCAATACAAGTCAAAATGCTAGTGTGTCATGATGAGGACCTCACAGAGCCACTTGTCTTGGGTCAAGATTGGATTTACGATCATGCTGTCAACTTGAACCTAAGAAGTCAACTTCTTCAAGTTTGGGTATATAATCAATGCATTACATTAGAATTGGAGAATCGCATGCCCACTGACACTGACACCACACACTCTCTTTGTTCCTCTAAGGCTAATCTTCTCGAACAAGATGTTGTAGATGTCAAAAGCTCGATGATCCAGACGGACGCAATCACGGAAGGACAGTCGCAAAGGCAAGATGAACCTTCTTCTTTTTTTTCAAAGAGTAAAGCATCCACAGTAGTTCAACCTCAGAAGCAAGCAAAACAGTGCAAGATAGCCAGTCTATCAAATAGACAAAGAGCCTTCAAGAAGAAAGAAGTTATGGGCAGGAAGCAGATCTGGGTAAAGAAAGGAGTACAACCATCGATGTTGCCTCAAAGACTCCCACCCAACCAGATCGACCATGACAACAGAAGGACCAAGCACCTACGACAGGCTCAAGCACGAAGAATCCAACAAATTTGGGTACCGAAGCTAGCAATGAAGGCCGACCACAATCAGGTACAAATTTGGGTGCCTAAAAAATTAGCTACAGCTCAACAAGGGCGATTACAGATGTGGATACCCAAGAAGCTCTTACACGTACAAAGGCCTATGCTCCCCACCATGCAAAAGGCCTCAACAAAAAAGCCAAGGAAAGCAAAGGGTAAGAACAGAGCACAAAGACCAAAAGAAGATAAACTCAACCCTTCTACAAAAATAAGCAGGCACTTACCCAGGATATGGGTTTGGAAGCCAAAAGCACAAGCAACATCCACAGGACCAAGGGGCCAGCCACACTGGATACCAAAGTTTGGACAGCATCCAAAGAAGAACTGACCTGACATGATCTCCACAGGGCCAAATACTATTCGGAAATGGGTTCCCATTAGGAGGATTACATCATTTCGAGATCCAATCGACACCTCCAAACAAAGAACGCATCAACTATGCGAGTAACATCAAAAGCCTCGACGTGCAGCAACCATGTGCCTTTGGCATAACCTTGTCTTTTGCACCATTGAGGTCATGCACTTCCAAAGTATGCATCAACATAGGGCCACATTACATGGCCGTGCATAGACACAATTGAGAAATCCCAGGCACATGAGACACAATTTTCACATGCAAAATATGTTATTGATACTAACCTCTTTCTTCTTGTTTGATGCCATCGTGTGCAAAAAAAAAAAAAAGGGGCAAAGAAGAGGACTGTGTTTGAAAATACTCACCAGCAAACTTTCAGCAAGAACATCCATCAACAAAAAGGACAAGCCGATGGTCAAACACCATGATGGAACTACAACACGAAGAGATGAAGATCAACGGACCCTTCACCATGGTAAGACGTGTATGCTTCAACAACACTATAACCATGATCGATTAGGAAACCTCTCCGTCAGCATACCCTTGAGCACTTAGCTCAAGACCCAATCCCTTGCACCATACTTCTTGCCATGCATTTTCCAAGTACGCATACGTAGGGCCACATTACAAGGCCTTGCACAAGGCACATATTTTGTTCAACCCACGCACTAAAGCACTTAGCCATCATCCATTATGGGTTACAAGTACTTGGCATGAAAACTATGGAAGCCATCTTTGGAAGAATCAGCGGACATCACGGTGACCACTACAAGAACAAGCGAGCCATCCACCACTGAGAGTTGCTCATAATCAACATTGAACACCTCCTTTGAGCAACTAGTAGTTTTGGAAAACTCACAAATGCACCATCCAGATGGCATACAAGGCAGAAGTACGTACAAAGGGACTACAAACTGCAAGAGATAACAGTGGCAAAGTGAAGAACCAGACAAACGACCAAGATACATTGGGAAGAGGGATCGCCCCTGTTGGACGCAAAGGACGCTACCTCTCAACGTACTACATGGAACGACCACTACAACAAAGGTCTGTCAGGGACGACAGACTCAAGAGGGGGGGGAGTGTTGAAGCTCAAGATCAAGGACAAAGAATGGAAGTGCATCAAGGAAGTGGACACACAAGAAGAAGGAGCTAGTAGGGAGCTCCAAGAAGCACCTGTCAAATTTTCAGATGAAATCCCTATAAAAATAGTGATTATTATCACTAAAAACCATTGTAAATACCATTTTTCATTTTTGTAACTCCATTTTGTTCAAGCGGAGGAGTCCTCGAGCTTGAGGAGTATTAGAACTACCATCCTACCAATTTTCATAATTTTTAGACTCCGTTTGAGCCCCCAAATAAGCCTGGAACCTATTTTTTAACTAGGCCGGACACTAGGTCTGGACAGGGCCAAAACCACTCAAAAACTATAAAAAGGGCTGGAGAGCTCATTTTTTAGGTTAGCTTGTTGTAGATTTCAGCTTTGTAAGAGAGCTCTTGTATAATCGAATATCTTCCATTGTTCCACTCCTTGCTCTTACTTTGTGCGCATGTGTGTGTATGTGTGTGCATGCTTGTGTGCTTTCACTCACGCACTTGTACCATCACTTGCTCACGGTCTTCATACCGGTCCTCACGTCTCCACGGATTGACATTTATGAGGTGTATCTCCTCACTTTGGTACTCACCATTGTGCTAGAGTGACATGCCTCCTTCTAATTCTGATAATAATTCTATATTTCCTGACAAATGATTTGAACAACCAGAGTCAATATAGAATACCTTGAGGTCTTCATTTTCTGACACACTTCTCGAGTTCATCATCAACGTCGTATGATCATCATTCTACGTATCATTTGCATAGTTGTAGTAGGTAGTATTGTGAGACTGATTCTGTCCCCAACTTCTTGCTCCACCTCTACCATATCCGTCTCTTTGGCTTTGTCTTCCTCTTTGATATCTTTCGTTTCTGCCTCTGCTGTTATAGTTCTGATTCTGACTTGATCCTTGTGAATTATGCTAGCAATCATGAGCCAAGTGATTGCTTAATCCACAGATCCAACAAGCTTTCTTGTTACCTTTGCCTTTACCTCTACTTTTATTTTTGACATTACCTCGTTCTCTTGCATAATTTGCTTGAGTAGTCACTTCTTCTTCATTTTTCTCTTTTCCTTTATCACCTTTCTTCTTGTTCTTTGCGTACATAGCCAAACTATTGATGGAGAGTGTTAATCTCCAAAAGAACAAGCTATCCTTGGTATTAGACCACCTCTAGACCAAGAATAACTTTAGACTCCACACAATTTTGGAAATCCACTATCACATTACCAAGAAATTGATTGACTGTGAAGAAATCACTTCTCTGAAAAGTCTACTAGAGATTAATCACTCATTGACTAATCATTCATGTAAAGTTTTTTATAAAACTTTGTATGATATATTGCGTGAAGTTTGTGCAACTCCTCCAACTTAAATTTCTCAAAATGATTGAGTATAATCTGAGAATTAACTCAACCAACTTACATGTGTCTAAAACTGCCTCTCTGCAGTAGCGACTTTAACACCTGCAACTTCTTACCAATGGTTCTCCCAAACTATATCCCGTTTGATGAAATGCTTTTAGCCATAAATATCTTATCTCTCAACTTAAATTTTAAGCTATGATTTGTGTAAAACTTTACACTATGTGCTGAGAACTGATCATTTCTTTGATCACGAAATCTGCGCCTGTTTCAGAAGATACTTAGAACATTTCACATATGAATGTTCCTATGCAAAATTCTCTTAGCCTGATTACAATTAGACTCTCAAATTCTAGCCATAGATTGATTAACTATGGACTTAGATATGTTCAGAAGGATTTCTCAAAAGATTAACTACAGAAGTAGAAGACACCGAAACATCGGGCGCAAGATTTCCTTCGATTACTCAGAAAGGTTACAATTGTTTGAAGAAGTAACTCAACTAACTTTCCATGTGTCCAATGACACTATCTACATCTGATTTCTCTCTTCCTATTCTCTATTCTACATGCCCCGACTTTTTCCAAAACATTTATAGGCAAATATGTACAAACTTATGACTAATCAAAAGTATGAGTAACCTATATCTGAACTAATGTACATATGTGTACATAGCTTTGAATCTCTGAGTATGTCCTTCCTTCAACTTCTGAATTTGTTCTCTTCTTAATTTCTTGACTTCATTTCTTCATAAACCTTCAATTGATGATTGGCATGCACCAACAGCTCCCCCTCAATCATTAATTGAGGTTTTTCTCTATCTTCTTAATACCTACCATATCCTTGAACCTTTGTAGCTTTGGTCCATCTAGACTTTTTGTCATCATATCTGCAAGTTGATCTTTTGTAGAAGTATGCATAACTTCAATTTCCTTATCAATGATCTTTTCTCTCAGAAAATGATACTGTATTTCAATATGTTTAGTTCTAGCATGAAACACAGGATTAGCTGCCAAGTATAAAGAACTCATATTGTCTCCACAAATAATAGGAGTACTTTGAATCACATCAAAAACCTTCATAAGTGTCTTTAGCCATATTACCTCCTTTGCAGCTTCCACCATACCTTTATATTCTGCTTCTGTAGATGACAAAGCAACTGTATGTTGCTTCTTAGAACACCATGAAATCAATTTGTCTCCTACATAGCACAAATATCCATGTGTTGATCTTCTATCATCCACATTACCTGCCCAATCTGCATCACTATATATCTTCACTCTTGTATCAGAAGTAAATCCATAGTACAATCCTTCTCTGAGTGTACCCTTGATGTACCTAAGTACTCTTTGTCTTGCAATCCAATGTTCCTTTCTGGGACAATGCATGAATTTTGAAAGCACACCAACTGCATATGACAAATCAGGCCTTGTTAATGTAGCATAAATCAAGCTACCAACCAAACTTTGATAGAGCTTCATGTCTCTGAATTCTTCTCCTCCAAATCTAGACAATTTATGGTTCACTTCCAATGGTGTAGGTGCAACCCTGCAATCTTCCATTTTAAATTTGGTTAGCAAATTTTTAAGATACCTTTCTTGGGTCACATATACTCCATGTTGAGTATATAAAATCTCCATTCCCAAGAAGAATGACAAGTTCCCCAAATCACTAATTTTGAACTCTTTCTCCATCTGCTTCTTGATCATTTGTATTCCTTTATCATCTGTTCCTGTAAGTATTATGTCATCAACATAAATACAAACATAAATGAATCCATCTTCACTTGCTTTGACTAGCAAGCTACTATTTGCCTTTGATACTTGAAATCCAAGTTCCTTCAAGAACTTTACAAGCCTATAATTCCATGCCCTTGGGGCCTGCTTTAATCCATACAAAGCTCTCTTGAGCTTACACACATAATTTGGACTCACTTGATCTTTGAACCCATCTGGTTGCTCCATGTAAACTTCATCTGAAATGTAACCATTCAAAAAAGCATTTTTAACATCTAATTGAGATAACTTCCAACCTTTGCAAGCAGCAATTGCTATGAGAGTTCTGATGGTTGTCATTTTTGCCACAGGACTATAGGTCTCATCATAGTCCACTCCATATGTCTGTGCATACCCTTTCACAACAAGTCTGGCTTTGTACCTAGACACACTTCCATCTGCAAATCTTTTTGTTTTGTAAACCCACTTACATCCAATAATTTTCTGGCTATTAGGTTTAGGAACCAGATCCCAAGTCTGATTCTCTATCAATGCATCATACTCCTCTTGCATGGCTTCTTCCCAATTTCTCTTGCCTTTGGCTTCATCATATGTAGATGGATCTTCATCTGCTTTTACCAAATAAGCATAATCTTTAGTAGTCAAGAATGAGGTGTCATAGCTATACCTTGTGGGTTGCCATTTATGCCCAGATGACCTTCTAACTTCTGCACTTTTTGAAGTCTCTGGTTCATCACATTCTGGATCAAACCTTGGCCTCTCTTCAACTTCAACTTGTACTTCATTATTCTCATTTTCATCAAGTAATTGAATCTTTGCTTTACCTTTCCTTTGATCCACTACTTCTTCAACATCTGCATGTATATTATATTTACCTGCATACCAAGTACCTTGCTCATCAAATGTAACATCCTTGGATACAAGGAATTGCTTTGTGGATGGACTCCACAACCTGTATCCCATTTGCTTATCATCATAACCAATGAATACATACTTTTCTGCCTTAGGCTCCAACTTATGCCTCAATTGAGATGGCACATAGGCATATGCCAAGCATCCAAATATTCTGCAATGATCCAAGGTAGGTCTCTTACCCCACCAAGCTTCATATGGTGTCATACCTTCCAAAGCTTTACAAGGAAATCTATTAACCAAATATGTAGCTGTATTAACAGCTTCAGCCCACAAATAATTTGGGCAATTCTTCTCTTTCATCATGGACCTTGCAAATTCAACAAGTGTCCTGTTTCTTCTTTCTGCTACCCCATTTTGTTGAGGAGATTACCTGCAAGTAACTTCTCTCTTTATACCTGCATTCCACAAGTAATCATTGAACTCATTTGAAAAATACTCTCCCCCTCCATCTGACCTTAGTCTCTTCAATTTTTGACATGTAATCCTTTCTGCATATGCATGATAGTGTTTAAATGTATTAAACACTTCTGACTTTTCTTTAATCACATAAATTGTGATCCATCTGGTAGCATCATCAACATATATGACATAATATCTTGAACCATTTATACTAAAGTCCTTTGAAGGACCCCACACATGTGTATGCACCAACTCAAGTCTTTCTGAATACATAAACCCATGCTTAGAGTAGGATTGCTTATGAGCCTTACCTAATTGACATGCCTCACATCTGTATGTCATATGTTGACCTGCAACATTAGGCAATCCAAGCACTGAATTATTATTAATCATGTCTTTAATACCTCTTTCATTGAAGTGTCCAAGTCTTTTGTGCCAAAGATCCAACTCTGACACCTTTTGCTCTCCATATGTGAACATAGCATGTCCAACATTTCCTTGTACCTTCAATGTGAAAAGTCTCCCTTCCTTCTTTCCTGTAACAACCTGTTTATACCCTTGACTAGGGTCTTCAACATAGACTCCATCATTGGTGAACCTTACCTCATATCCTTTTTCCACAATTTGACCTACACTGATCAAATTCTTTGGAATTGTGGGAACATAAAGAACCTTACTCAGAAGAGTGCTCCCATCTTTAGCTTTGACTGAACCAATTGACTTTACCTTATGCTTTGTATTATCACCTGTCTAAACTGTATGGTGAATTGCATTATGATCTAGATCAGTCATCAAAGCAATATTTCCACTTAAATGATTACTACATCCTGAATCAATATAGAACACTCTCATGTCCTCATGTGAGGTTTCACATGTTGCATTCATAATGAGAGTCGAGTCCTCCTTCTGATCTGATGCATAGTTGTAGTAGGTGTTATTATAGGATTGATTTTGGAAGCTTCTTCCTCCACCTCTTCCAAAAGAATTCCTACCACCTCTACCTCTGAAGTTTCCTCTCTGAAATCTACCACCTCTTGCTCTTTGATTAAAGTTCTGATAATTACCATTGTTCTGATTATTATGCCAACAATCATGAGATAGATGATTGGTCTTCCCACATATCCAACAAGCTCTTGCATTATCTTTGTTGTTTCTGCCTCTTCCTCTACTTCTGCCATTTCCTCTACCTCTTATGAAATTTGCTTGGTTTGAAGTACCTTCTTCTTCACCTGATTGTTGCTTTCCTTTGTTAGCTTTCTTCTTGTCTTTAGAGTACATTGCATGACCTGCACTCTTATCAACATCTCCTTTGATATCATTCTCAAAAGTTAACATATAACCTAACAATTGATTCAAATCAGGAGTGAAGTGATCTAATGAAAGTTCTGTAGACAAAATAAAAGACTTCCACTTCTCATCTCCTCTTAGCCCTGTGAGAATTTGTCTTACCAATTTATCTTCTTCAATATCTTCATCCACTGCACCTAAAGAATCTGCAATGTCCTTCATCTTTGTCACATAATGAGAAATTGATTGTGAAGCCTTCTTCTTGAAAGTAGTAAATTCTGCCCATAGTGAAGCCTTCCTTGATTTGGTTGTGTTTTGGAAATGCTCTTCTAAAGCATTCCAAATGTCACATGCACTTTCAAGTCCTCTAATGTGAGGAAGCAAATAGTCATTGACTGCCATGTAGATTATGCTCCTTGCTTGAGCATCCTTCTTCATCCAATTCTTTAAATCTGACAATTCTTCCCTAGTTGGAACACTAGGATCTCTGAACTGAGGCTTCTCTTCTTCACCTGTAATGTATGCTATCAAATCTTTGCTCATCAGATGAGCTTCCATTCTCATAGACCAAGCTGGATAGTTCTCTCTATCCAACTT
This sequence comes from Ceratopteris richardii, assembly GCA_020310875.1. NCBI lineage: Eukaryota > Viridiplantae > Streptophyta > Polypodiopsida > Polypodiales > Pteridaceae > Ceratopteris > Ceratopteris richardii. Next base: position 194,560,163 of record CM035408.1, on the reverse strand, counting down.
TTCAGTTTGGAGACTATCTCCCATCCTTGCTTCACCTGTAGTCTCAAAGTTTTAGCCTTTACAAGAAATAAATGTACCTTAACTTTGAATGTTGCTTCTTCTGATTCTTTTGATAATCTTTGCGTGTCTCCCTTCAATCTTTCTTCACACTTTATCCTTCTGAACCTTCAAGATGTAGAATTTGTATATCTGCAGCAGTCGGAGTCTTCCTTTCCTTAATTTTGACACAACCTGCTCTGATACCACTGATGGAGAGTGTTAATCTCCAAAAGAACAAGCTATCCTTGGTATTAGACCACCTCTAGACCAAGAATAACTTTAGACTCCACAGAATTTTGGAAATCCACTATCACATTACCAAGAAATTGATTGACTGTGAAGAAATCACTTCTCTGAAAAGTCTGCTGCAGATTAATCACTCATTGACTAATCATTCATGTAAAGTTTTTTATAAAACTTTGTATGATATATTGCGTGAAGTTTCTGCAACTCCTCCAACTTAAATTTCTCAAAATGATTGAGTATAATTTGAGAATTAACTCAACCAACTTACCTCTGTCTAAAACTGCCTCTCTGTAGTAGCGACTTTAACACCTGCAACTTCTTAGCAATGGTTCTCCCAAACTATATCCCGTTTGATGAAATGCTTTTAGCCATAAATAGCTTATCTCTCAACTTAAATTTTAAGCTATCATTTGTATAAAACTTTACACTATGTGCTGAGAACTGATCATTTCTTTGATCACAAAATTTGCGCCTGTTTCAGAAGATACTTAGAACATTTCACATATGAATGTTCCTATGCAAAATTCTCTTAGCCTGATTACAATTAGACTCTCAAATTCTAGCCATAGATTGATTAACTATGGACTTAGATATGTTCAGAAGGATTTCTCAAAAGATTAACTACAGAAGTAGAAGACACCGAAACATCGGGCGCAAGATTTCCTTCGATTACTCAAAAAGGTTACAATTGTTTGAAGAAGTAACTCAACTAACTTTTCATGTGTCCAATGACACTATCTACATCTGATTTCTCTCTTCCTATTCTCTATTCTACATGCCCCGACTTTTTCCAAAACATTTATAGGCAAATATGTACAAACTTATGACTAATCAAAAGTATGAGTAACCTATATCTGAACTAATGTACATATGTGTACATAGCTTTGAATTTCTGAGTATGTCCTTCCTTCAACTTCTGAATTTGTTCTCTTCTTAATTTCTTGACTTCATTTCTTCATAAACCTTCAATTGATGATTGGCATGCACCAACAACTATGTCCTTTTTCTCCATCTGTCTTCAAATCTTGCTCAAACGTTAGCATTAGTCCAAGCAACTGATTTAAATCTGGTACAAAATGATTTAAAGATAGTTCAGTTGAGAGTATGAAAGGTTTCCACCTTTCATCTCCTCTCAAACCTGTAAGCACTTGCGCTATTAACCTGTGGTCTTCGATATCTTCACCAATCGATCCAAGCCTATCTGCCAAGACCTTCATCTTAGTGACATAATCACTAATGTTTTGACTTTGCTTTTTCTTGAATGTTGTGAATTCCGACCATAAGCTAGCCTTTCTAGCTTTAGTCGTATTTTGGAAGTGATCTTCCAACGCTCTCCATATATCTTCTGCTTTCTCCAGACCTCTAATGTGCGGCAATAGATGATCTGTAATGGTATTGTAAACATAAGCTCTTGCCGTTGCATCTTTCTTCTACCATAGCTTCAAGGCTTCTAGTTCTTCTTTCTTCGGTTGACTGTCATCTTCAAAAGTCGGCTTCTTTTCTTCTCCGGTCACATATTTCATTAAGTCTTTACTCATAAGTAAAGCTTCCATGCGCATTACCCATGCGGGATAATTATCTCTGTCGAATTTTTCAATTGAGACATGATCTGCCATGATCTTCTTGTTTCTGTTACTTCCGGTGAGTGTAAAGGATTTTACCTTTTGTAGACATTTACCTTGAGAATGACTTCGGAACGTTTCTTGACACCGTTTGCTGTTGATCACCTCAGCTTTCAACTTTTTTATGAGAATTCTTCAAATTCTCTTTCCGTTTCCTCTTCTGAGAAACCTTTTCTGCTCTTCAGAACCTTTTCTGTTCTGGTACCACTTGTGGATCTTACCACTCTGATATCACTGTTGATTAACCTACTGTGATATCACTTCTTGGATCTTACTTCCTCTAATACCACTGTTGGTGCAGCGCTAATTGCAGAATTCGCTTACACCACAGAAACTAAGCTAGAGTGATGTTAGAACACCTCTATAATCATCAGTAGCTTAGCAAACTTTCTGAAACTGAAAACTTTATAACTGTATTTAGTGAACACCGAAATTCACTTCACAAAAAGCTTCTCGTTTTCTTCAAGCTTCAATTCTGAACTGATTTACTTCAGACTTTACACTACTATGTTTGTTTACAATTAAACAATCTTTGCGTCACTTAACTTTGTCAAAACTGTGTTTTGAACTCACCAAAATTCCACCGAAACTTCACCTAACTGTCACTGGAATGTTATCGTAATTGTACCGGAATCCTACCAGAATCAACTGTAACTTTGTTTGTAATTACTTCAAATGTATATACATAAAGTAAGGAAGTGATGCGTGAACTTCCTTCACTTAATGAACTCTATCTGAAGTTAAAAAAAAACTTCATCAGTTCTGGATGCCTCTTTCCGGTCAGACTTTGTACTCTGTGTACATATCCATTTGACCGAAATATTTGATCAGTTTATAGTTGAGACTTATAGCTACAAGATAAGCTATATCTCATACAAAACTTTACACTGTACTTCAAGATCTAGCTCATAGAAGTACCGGAAAAAATTTACTGAGAAAATTGTAACTGTTAACTAACTTTTCACCGTAACATGAAAATTCTCAGATTTCTTCACATACGAAGAATGCGCTCAACTTCCACATGAACATGTGTTTTCTATTAGAGAAGATGTGTACAAAATAGCTTGGCCTCACTTTGCTCACAGCTATGGAAAACTCTCCTACTCTGAGTAGTTATTCCTTACCATCTCTCTCAGATGAACACCTGACTGTTGAGGTTTAATCGTTCATCTCTACATACGCGATCTCTGGCATCTTCTATTCTTACTTCTAATCTCTATCTCATATGCGATCTCTCTACTACACTACATTTCGGTTCTATGCTCTCTCTTATATACATTTTGATCTGGTTTCATCAAATTCTAATTCTGGACGTTTCTACTGTATATTACAGTCGTGAATTTGTCCCTTCACTAAGGCTTTGGTTTTTCTTCTGAATGCTTTGTTTCTGCTTTCCTTCGTCTTCATGTCATTATGCATAATTAGTGAGTGAATCTTCAACATGAATGAATTACCAAGTGAATGTACAAAGATAAGTGACCCATTAAGGTTACAAGCGTATATACAAGCAGGGGGAAAAAACCTCCTAAAGAGGGAAAAAAGTGCTCCGACAGTCCTAAGTGTGTTCACACACATCACTACCAAAATATATCAACACTTTCTTCTTTGCCTCCTTTGCAACCAATTTAGGACTAATCTTTATGACATGATCATTGCCTTATAAAACTTGCGAAACTATTTTTGGTTTTATTTTTTCTTGCTATCTTTTTCTTCCTTCTTTGATTGTACACCATTCATAAATTTCTGCTTACTAGTAGTTGAGCTCCATTTAACTTTCCCCTTCTAATTAGCTAAGAAAGCTTGATTTTCAATATGCATAGCTCACATTCTATCTATACTGATCTTCCTACAATAAAATAGAGACTCAATCCTCAAATATTAAGGATTTTGGATTGCCTTTCATTATCAATCTAAGAGTAGAAGAAAAAAATTGATATGAAATTGGAAGAGTGCTAAGAATAGTTTTCATGAGTGAACTATCTGGCTAGATTTCATCAATAGAAATCAATTGCTCCTTCAAATCTTTGAACTTTATCAAGAAATTCTCCATAGGATTTCCTTCATTCATATGCTCACTCTCCAAATGTTTTTAGATGTAAGCAACGTGCCTCATTTCTTGATTGGTATAATGTTGTAAGAGTATCCCAAGCATCTTTTGTTCCCTTGCAACAACAAATATGAGGGATAATGGCATGCTTGGAAGACAAGGCTATCAATGCATGTGCATGTGCGTATATGTCATTGCAATGAAGTTGCTCTGCACTAGGTGCATTAGGAGCTACAACATGACCAAGAAATTGAATATCATCATCTTCAACACCATCTGCATTACCTTCAATAACTATATTTTATGGGAATTGAACTCATGAAGTACTGGATAGGAGTATGATGGGCTAACCACTTGCCCAAAAATCCATGGTTGAGGATTACTTCCTAATCCTCCCTCTTAGGGTGTGGTTCAACCATCTCCTACCTATCATTTATTGAGTTTAACACTCTTTTTCCCTTCTAGAGATCATTGTCCTCAATAATCAATCCTTGATCACCCCTTGAATCAACGTCATCACCCTTGCACACTCTCTTGAACACTTTCTCTCAACCTAGGTAGATCCACAGTAACCTTTTGAATTGGAAATTTTTCCTTTTTGCTTCTTGGCCACTTACCTATGAACTCGCCTTGTTTGCAACCTTGGTGTCTTGAGTTCTAGTTCTCACCCATTCTAGGTATCTTGGATCATCAATCTAGTGCCTCTATTGGAAAGCTCATTATTAGAGCTTTCTTACACGTCTAAATCCAGCCTATGGATTGGGAGATACACTCTCATCTTTGTTGGGTCATCCTTGAAAGTGACATGTGTACCTTCCATCCACCTTGCTTAAGCCTACTTCCTAGGCTCTGATACAAATCGCAGGAATTAAACTCATGGACTATTGTCTAGGAGTATGATGGGCTAACCATTTTCCCTAAAAGCCATGGTTGGGGATTACTTCCTAGTCCTCTCTCTTAGGTTGTGGTGCAACCATCTCCCATATATGATTTCTTGAGTCTAACATATTTGCAGGTATAGTAGGATGCTTTTAAACACCCTACACAATATTCCATAATCCTTTTGCTACCAATACATGATGCATCATATATGCCCACAATGGTCAATTAGTACCATCCAACTTATCCTCATCCATCATTGCTTTCAACCATGATCAGTGATTAAATACCATGTTGTAGAAAATTGGTTATATCTTGAAAATTTGAACAAAAACACCATGTCGAGCTCTGTTAAACATGTAGCAGACTTTGAGATTCTTATACTGATGAACCAAATCTTGTATATACAGTTGGCAAAAAAGGACAAAATTGTATGCATAGTCATTGTAGTATGTTTTTGGAGGCCGAAACGAGCTCAAATCCAAATTTTGATGCTACACAACGAAGTTATTTTGAACTTCCAATTTCCCAGAGTATGCTTACCAATTTCCATGTGATTTTGAGACTCCATCAAAGGGGTGTCAATGATGCCCTAGAGGAAGTTGCGACTTGCTCTAATACCAATTGTTGGAGTTCGAGGTCTGTGAAAGCACACGAACAACACAAGGAAGAAGAAGAAGCTTGGAGCACAACAAAATACATTATGTGTTACCAAGTGAATGTACAAAGAGGAGTGAGTCATTAGGTACAAAGATGAGTGAGTCATTAGGGTTATAGGTGTATATAAAAGATGAGGGAAAAAACTTGCTAAAGAGGAAAAAAAACTTCTAAAGAGGGAAAAAGTGCTCGAAAGTGCTCGAATAGTCCTAAGTGTGTTCACACATATCATTACCAAAATATTGTTGAGATATCAAGCTCAACATGTGATGATCTAGGACGACACATATCACTTTTTCATTTCTTTGACATGTGTAGTGGTCATGCCAGTATATGTCAGGGATACTTCATTGAACTTTACTAGATTTATATACCGAGAGTGATGGCACATTTGTTTCTTGCCAACTCACTCATTTGCAGTCATTAGGATTTTCCTTATGTATTGTTCTTTGTATATTGCACTTGTTGTATTGTTGTTTTTAGGTCATTCTTGTACATTCCTTTTTATGTAATAGAAGAAGAAGAAGAAGAAGATTCTTCTTCTTTGCCTCAATTTGTGTGTGTGCTCCTCTTTGATTATGAGAGAGTGTGTGTGTGAGCTCTCTTCCTTATCTCCTTCCCCGTGACATGGAATCAGAGCCAATGTGACTGTAGAGAGCTCATGGAGAAGGCCGATGATGAAGAGTATACGGGAAGGCATGGAGAAAGCACGATTAACAAACGACCTCAGATTGCTACAAAAATTGGCATGAAGGTAGAAGGCCTAAAAATATTTTCGGGATTTATCCCTTTAGGGTCACTTGTTTTTGTCAGATCAGAGTTTTAGAGCTATCTTTGACCTCTGTTTTGAGCCCACAAGATGGATCCCACAAAAAAACCAGGTCAGTTTGCAAAACTGTAACTTGGATTGTATTTGACAACACGCATATATTCCAGATCCAAAATTTCAAGTGATTCTATGTATTGTTGATACATGAAAATTGTGTTTTTCTGAGATCGAACTCTCACGTCATAGTACGATAGTGTTCAAGCAGAATGTTGCTCATAGTGTTTTGCAGTGTTGTGAATTGCTATAGAAATGACAAATGCACATGGAATGAGTCACCTTATGAGCGATAAGCTGGACAAGAACAACTTCCATGCTTGGAGATTTAGAATGACAAATTTCTTGATGGGAAAAGGCTATTGGAAGTACATCAAAGGAGAGAACAAAAATGCTCCACAGTTACCAGAAAGGAATCGAACTGCAGGCCAATTAAGAGCATATGAGGAATGGAATCAAGGAGCATGAAAAGTAATGTATTGGCTATCTATTAGCATACATGATTGCACGATTGGGCACATACAGGATGCCAAGACTCCAAAAGAGGCTTGGAACAGTTTGGTCACTTTTTATGAGACCAATACAAAGGCATGGAAATTGCAACTCAAGAACAAGCTGCATACTTTGGAGAAAAAGAGCATGTCGATAAGTGACTACACCCTAAAAATCAAAAGCATATGTGAGTCACTTGCATCTATTGGAGTGAATGTGGATGATGATGATGACAAGGTGGAAGTGTGCCTTCGTGGTTTAGGAGCTGCATATAAGCAGTTCAGAACATCTATTCAGACCAATGAAAATATTCAAAGTTTTGCTGATTTGGTGTCCATGTTGATTATTGAAGAAAAGAATCTTGGTGAGGACTCAAACTCCCAAGGAAAACCTATTTTTGAGCAGGTATTTCACTCTCGCAGAGGAAGAGGTAAAGGTAGAGGTTTTGGAAGTGGAATAGGATAGAATAACCAAGACCAAAGTCAACAACAAAATCATGCATGAGGTGGAGGACAATTTCGAGGGGGGGGAGCTAAAGAGGCCATAGAAATTTCCAAAGAAATGATTCAGGTAATGACAATAAAGGATGCTGGAATTGTGGTAAACATGGACACTTTGGATGTGATTGCAGGTTGAAGAATCAAAATAATAGAAGGCAACAAAAAGACTATGCATCCATAAGTGCAGATGATTCTGAGAAGTTGTTCATGGTTCAACATCACATGATGAATATGATGTCTACTGATGTTTTGAAATCGAATGGAAATGTCTGGTATGTTGATTCAGGTGCTTCAAATCACATGACTAGGCATGCGGAATGGTTTAGTAGTTTGTAGAAATTACTAGTTCCTAGATATGTTGAAACAGGTGATGACACATCACACCCTATTGAGCATACAGGAAACATAGCACTGTCTATGGAGGACAGAAAGGTAAAACATCTTGATAATGTGTTGCATGTTCCAAATATATAACAAAGAATGTGGTTTCTATTGGACAAATGGTTGACTAGGGGTTACAAGTCAGATTCAATGCTGATGGGTTATATGTGGAAGAGTATAAACAAGATGGACAATTAACTGCCAAAGGAAACAAAGTGGGTAGAATGTTCACCTTAAATGTGAAAATTCCTGAAATGAATGCAACCATGTTTGCAGAAGGTGTGGAGATTGTCAATGGACTACCAAATTTCAAGGTTGTAGAAATGCAAAAGGTATGTGCAGCATGTCAATTTGGTAAACAATCAAGAGCATCATTTCCGCATGACAAGCATGTTAGTGAGAACGTGCTAGAAATAGTACATACAGATGTTTGGGATCCTGCAAAGACCAAATCTATGGGTGGTTGCAGGTTTTGTGTTACTTTCATTGATGAGACTATACGAAAAGTATGTATTTCATGAAAGAGAAGAGTGAGGTGTTCACTCACTTCCAGAATTTTAAAGTTATGGTGGAAAAGCAGATAGGGAAGTATATTCAAACATTAAGGTCTGATGGAGGAGGTGAATACATGTCAAATGAGTTTAGCAACTTTCTTAAAAGTCATGGAATTCGACATCAGTTTTCATGCAGGTACACACCACAACAGAATGGCATTGCTGAACGTAAAAATAGACATATTGTAGAAATAGCAAGAGCCTTAATGGCCGAGAAGAATATGCCTCATTACTATTGGGCAAAAGTCATGCATGCTACTGTATACATCATGAATCAGAAATCTGACTGCTATTGTACATCAAATTAATGTTGGGGATGTAAGGGTCATGTGACCTTACCCCCATATTCATAAATATACATCATTTATGGAGCATTGCTAAAGGGAGATCATTATGTGGGTTTCAAGGCTCCCACACATATGTGCACATATCTCCTCTCCTTCTCTCCCTCCATCTCCTCCTTGCTCCTCTTGTTCTGCACACCAAAGCCCTTCATTGGTGTCAGAGCTTGTTGAAGGCTGGTGTGCAAGAAGCTTCAATGGAAGCTTAGGTCACAAGAGGTGAAAGTGCAGGTCAGCACCTCTCAATAGCTGTTCAGTATTTTGTCCATAACTCGAGCTAGGAACCTCAGATTGATGTATTTTAAAGTTTTTTGTGTAGCTCACACAAAGAGTTACAATTTCATAGAAGGGTACAAAACTTGATTCGAAGTTCTAAACTACAAAAAATTCGAAAAAACTCAGACTAATGTAGAAGATGAATCTACAATCACTTGGACAATAGATTTTTTTTTTGGGTCATAACTTGAGATTTACAAGTCGGATTTGAGTGATTCTACTTGTCCTGTATAGCTTGGAAAGAAAATTATAATTTTGTAGAAGAAGTCAATTCCAAATTTGGAGTGCTTGGTCTCTGAAATTGCAAAATACGGAGCAATAGTGCTACAGGTGAAGGTGAAATTCACAACAAATGCTTGTTTTGTGTATATCTTGAGCTAAAGACCTCCGATTGAGGAGTTCTTTATATCGTTATGTAGCCAAGCAAGATTTCTTGAATCTTGCTTTGGAATTTCTTCGAGAGAGAATTTTTGGTGTGAGAGCTCTTACTTTTAGGGCTTGAGGGTATTTTCCATGTATGATCATTGTGGTAGCTCATCCATATGAGAGTAGATCACGATCTTGTCATGTGTTTGACATGTGAAATGACATTGTGATATACCTTTTTTGAGGTTTGTGTAATCTTGAGGTTGATCATAGCATTGTCAGTGGATGTATAGTGGCATTGTGGTCTCTATCTTGCTTGTGCCCTTTGGTTATGGATTTACTTGCTAGTTGCACATCATTTTATGAGAGTTGATTTTGGATCTTGGTTGGTACTTGTATCTTTGTTTTTCTTTGGAGGTACACGATCCAAATTGGAGCCTCAGTTGCACATCTGTTTGTCACCTTGATTGGCTATTATTTTAGCATATGGTCATTGATTTGATATCTATTTGCCAGTGTGATTCTTGGCATATGTGGATGGTGATTCCCACATGGTTATTTTGGTTCTAGAGTCCATTTTACAGAGGAGATGCTATCAAAATTTTGATGGCTTTTATGCTAAAAGAGAGCTCTGGTGGATCTTGAAGCTTGTGTGATAGCTTTGAATCATTGCTTATCTCCATTCACTTGAACTTGGCCACATGTTATCCGTGATAGATTGGATCATCTTGCAAGATTCATTCTCTAGTGGGAGGTGTATCAACATTGTATTGGCATGCATTGCTATTAGTTTTTTGGCATGTGTATTTGCCATTATATTTGGTTGGATTAGTGACATGTGGTCACATGTTACTCATTGTTCTTTTACTATTGGTTATCTTGTTTGATTGCTCAGTTTACATGGGATACTTTGTCGAATTTTTCCCAGGATTCTTTCACATCTACATGATCAGTTTAGAGACTTGGTGAGCAGGCTTATGCTCATGGTTTTATATGCATGCTAGATGCATGATTATGTGATAGGTGGTTCACATGGTTTCTTCTCCAGAAAGATATTTATGATGTGAGTTATGCACATGGATATGCAAGTGGGATCCTATTGGTGATAGAGTATTGTTTCTAGTCTCTTTTTTTATATTTGTAGTATGTTGGATTACCAGCATGGTGTCTTCTCGATTTGATGACATTGACTTTTCGAGATGTAAAGATCAGATGTGGCATACATTGGTTCGTGCAGGGTTACATATGTATGTGCATAGAGATTCACATGGGCCTCATGAGATGCCCGACCATGTATGGATGGATATGGATGCATTGGCTAGCTCCACTATTCGATTATAACTTGTGGATTCTATATATGAGTCTGTTATGTATGAGGAGATGAGTAGTACAGCATGGCAAAGACTATATGATATGTATGCGAGTCCATCGATTCATGTGAGATGTACATTACATCAACAACTTTGATGTTGGCATTGTGGTCATGAGGGCCATATTCGACGTATGGCAATTGATTATGCTAGTGATGATGATATCACTTTCTCCTATGGTTCATCTCAGGATTCCTTTTGTTCATTAGATATCTCACATATGGCTTGGTTGCTTGATGCATTAGCCACTTTTCATGTTACTTCACATTGTGAGTGGTTTTATTGATTCTCAAATGAGAGTCATGGATGTGTGCACTTGCCTAATGGTATGATATATGATATTGAGGGTGCAGGAGATATATGCCTTATGCTACCTAGTGAAGCATCACTTATACTCAGACATGTATGCTATGTGCCTTTATTCACTATGAGATTGTTTTCAAATAGCCAGTTACAGGATAGTAGATGCTATACATTCCTTGGTGAGCATCATTTTTATTTTCAGTTGGGACAACTTATGGTTGTTAGAGGTGCTAGGATTGGGCACAGGTATCCGTTGCAAGTACTTCATGTGAGAGACAATCTCGTCTCGGTGGGAGTTCAACCTTATGTGCGGTGTGAGACTCGTCATGTCTCATTTTGTCTACCTACACATAGGTCCGTTGACATTCATGATGCACATGCATGGCAGGATTCAGATGCTTAGATGGATGCACATGTAGAGCATGTTTTGGATGCTCATGATGCTTATACAGAGCATGATTTTATTGATCACGTGGATGCTCTTATGGAGCACACTTTGGATGATCAGCTGGATGCTTTAGAGCATGATGTGGATGCTCATGTAGCGCGTTGCGATGATACTCAGTTAGATTTTGATCATCAATTTGATCTTGGTGTTGATGTTGTGCAGCTAGATCATGTGGATTATGATGATACACTTGGTGTGGTAGAGCACGATTACACTCATGGTACACAGTGTGATATAGAGCAGTTTAGCTCTCAAGATGCACAGCTAGACACATCCTTGGTTGATAGGATGACTAATTTAGATGTTGATGAGTCAGTGATCATGCAATCATTCTTGGATTTGCTCATGCCAGATGTTGACACATATATGTTAGGATATGTTGGTCTTGATGATGGTGCTTTGGATGCCTTGGATACAGGCATGGCCAACATACTTAGGTTAGCCAGGATAGCACATGTTTTGTCAGCGTTTGGGAGTCTGATGTACAAGCTATTATGCTCGAGATTAGACATTACAATTGCTATTGGAGCTTTTGCACTTGGAGTTGTTAGTCGTTCGATGATTGACACAGGCATAGAGCGAGTGGGAGCTTTGCAGGAACTTCATCAGTTCTTGCATCAGTCAGATGTGAGCTCGACTCTTGTTGATATGAGTCTAGAGCAGTTTGAGGTGCATGGATACACCTTGTTTGAGGCAATTGGTGTAGGCTGATCTGTATGGGTTGAGATTTGGACTCTTCATGTACATGTGTATAGTCCTACATCATTCTTTGTATATTTTTCCACTTATGGTCACATTGATCCTTAAGTGGGAGATTGTTGGGGATGTAAGGGTCATGTGACCTTACCCCCATATTCATATATATACATCATTTATAGAGCATTGCCTCAAGGGAGATCATTATGTGGGTTTCGAGGCTCCCATGCATATGTGTGCATCTCTCCTCTCCTCTCTCTCCCTCCATCTCCTTCTTGCTCCTCTTGTTCTGCACACCAAAGCCCTTCACTTACACCTGAAGAGAAGTTTACAGGTAAAAAGCCAAAGTTATCACATATGAAAGTTTTTGGTTGTATTGCATATGTACATGTTCCAGATGAATTGAGGATGAAGCTTGACCCAAAAGCAAAAAAATGTATCTTTATTGGATACTCCCTTGCGCAAAAGGGATATAAATGTTATAACCCTCACACAATAGGTGAAGGTAACTAGATATGTGGTATTTGATGAAATGTGAAGCTTCTATGTAGATGTCAAAGAAGGACTCAATCTTGAACCAAATGACAAAGAAAATGCTGGAAAATCAAGTGCAAAATCTCAAATTTTGAGTGGACCGGATGCATCACCAAGCAATAGTTCCAACTCAAATCCATGGAGTGGAAGATTGCATGTGTTGGCATCTTGGAAGAAGCAAGTACGAGCATACACACACATCTAGCACTGAGGCAACCAATCAAATTTTTTCAAATTTCAAATTATTTTAAAAGTGATTCTCATCACTAACAACCATTGCAAATACCATTTCATCTTTTTGTGGCTCCTTTTTGTGCAAGCCGAGGAGTCCTCGAGCTTGAGGAGCATTAGAAGTATTTGCCTACCAAGTTTCATAATTTTAGAGCTCATTTGAGCCTCCAAAATAGCATAGGAACCTAATTTTTAACTAGGCCGGACACTAGGTCTGAACAAGGCCAAAGCTAGTCAAAAACTATAAAAAGAGCTAGAGAGCTCATTTTGGGAGCTAGCTTGTTGTAGAATTGGACTTGTATGAGAACTCTTTTGCAATAGAAGTGATTCCATTGTCTCTCTCTCTTTGTTCTTACCTTGTGTGCACGTGTGTGTATGTGTGTGCATGTTTGTGTGCTTCTCACTCACACACTTGTGCCCTCACTTGTTCGAGGTCTTCATACCATCCTCATGTCTTCCCGGATTGATATTAAAGGAGGTGCTACTCACGACTAAGCCACACCAAATTTTGTCACCGTTGCTGGGGATTCGAGCTTTGAGGACGAGCGTGTGATGGTAAGACGTAGAGAGGACGCGTTGGAAAGGTAAGTAGTAGGTTATTTCTTAGTTTTCAATAATTTTCTTTCATCTTCATCTCCATCACCATCTCCATCTCTACTCCATACCATCTCCATCTTCCTTTCATATTCCCACTCCCATTTCATTCACCTCATTTGCATAGTGAGAGTTTGAGAGAGAGCGAGAGTGCGTTGTTGTGTTTGTGTGTTTTTTGCATGATTCTTGCAGGTTTCAGCAGCATCACCATCCCCAGAAAGCACTGCAGGTACGGAATTTGTCTGTGCAAGCCTCGAGACGTTGACCTTGAGCTATCGTGACACACCAAAAAGTCGACCCTATCACGATTCTAAGTGCATCACGACACAACGCAGGCTGAGAGCTTCTAGGATCACTAGGTTGATCATTAGAATTCGCCATATTCCGGTCTATCGCGACACACCCATCTATCGTGACACATTGACCTATCACCACACACCCATCTATCATGACACATCGACCTATTGTGACACACCCATCTATCGCGACACATCGACCTATCGCGACACACCCATCTATCACGACACATCGACCTATTGCAACACACCCATCTATCACGACACATCGACCTATCGCGACACACCCATCTATCGTGACACATCAACCTATTGCGACACACACATCTATTGTGACACATCGACCTATCGCGACACACCCATCTATTGCGACACACCCACCTATCGTGACACATGGACCTATCGCGACACACCCACCTATCGCCACACACCCATCTATCGTGACACATCCATCTATCGTGACACATCCATCTGAGCTATCGTGATACATCGATTTTATGCATAATTTTTTTTTGGGTGTAATAATTATAATTGTGGTAATTTTGGGCATGAATTTTGGACAAATTGGGACTACCTTAGAGTCTTATAAGGGGGAAAAACAACTAGAAAACCTTAGATAAATTCATGAACCCCAAGAACCGATTTTGACCCCAAAGTGTCTAAATGGTCCTTACTTCACCATACGAACTCTGATTGATGAGATTTTGGTCTCGTTGGAAAGCTGGTTGAGAATCCTACGTGGAGCTTGAGTGGTTTTTGTAAGAATCCTATGTGGAGTCTTAGAACATGTATTTTTAAGTTGGCCATTAGGTGGGAATAGGTGGTCATAAGAATTTTGGGGGAACAGTGAGCTGTTCCAAAAGGGGGCTATCCTTCTTATTGTGTGTCTATCAATTCATCGTGATCAAGGGCAATATTAACTTGTGAACCTTTGCAGGAACATTGTGAGCAATCAAGGCATCCAAACCAAGCTAGCAAGGATGAATACCAAGCTTGGGAGAAGGCTTCCTGAGCTTATGAAGCAACCTGAGCAACGAGTGATTGGAGGTTGGAAGTTCTCTCAACCCTCCTTTGTCAATTTCTAGCTTAGGCTAAGTGCAACTTAGGTGTGGTGATTAATTAGAGCAACACTAGGCATGAAGCAAGTCCAAGAGAACTAATCAACTAAGTATAAGCAATAAGAGGGTCTGAAGTGTGAAAACTCTAAGGAACAAAGGTAAACTTGAACCGATCAATTATCAAGTGCAAAATTCACTTAAGTATTCTTGACGACGTGATTTCAAACAAGGGCTTAACACAATAATCAACTAAAAAGAACAAAGTGACTGATACAAACTAACCTGCAATGAGATTGTACTTGGGACTAGGGGGTAGACAAACCAGGCATATGAACCTTAGGTCAAGAAGACACATAGGTCGAGACGGACAAAGCCTCAGATCCTCTGAAGCTAGTGTTAATCATACTGCTAGGTCTTGGGCCCAACAATTGAGTGATTACCCCTATGCTCTAGACTCAGAAACTAGTGACTCTAAGATGTCATACAACATGGAGAGACCCGTGGGTAGCACAGGAGTGGCATTCCTAGAAAAACCAGAAGTTCCCTACAAGACTCAACTGGAATATATCCAGACCAACCACTTAGGTGCATGCATCTACTAGGATGGTTTGCGAAGATCTGTTGTCCAAATTAAAAACTCGGATCAATCCATTGGACTGGAATACCCTGTAGTCAGGTTCGAAAATGGTTCCTACTTAGATAAAGAAGGAACAATATATGTGGTCACCAGCCAACCTAAAAGGGGCGGATGAATTTGGCAACATAATCTCTGAACCTGAAATAGGTGATATAGAGCAAGGGAACTTAGGGAAAGAGCCAAAAACCCCTCGAGGCAAGTCGATTCTGATGAGAATAATCACTCCAGAGTGGGTTCCCCACAACAATAGGAGCATAGATTTACTCCTGAATCGAGAGACGGATGAGGCTTTTTGGAGGTATAAGCCTGAGAAGCCTAACGAAGTG
Source organism: Ceratopteris richardii (assembly GCA_020310875.1). NCBI lineage: Eukaryota > Viridiplantae > Streptophyta > Polypodiopsida > Polypodiales > Pteridaceae > Ceratopteris > Ceratopteris richardii. The sequence goes on along the minus strand of CM035408.1, from coordinate 194,544,447 downwards.
GGAGCACTCACCATCTATGAATTCAAAGATCCTGACAGCCCAGACAAAGTGACCTACTTAGATGAGGCTTTGAAGAGGATCTTTGTGGTCTCAGAGCATGGGAGACATGCCTACACTTGGAAGGGTGAACTTGTTTTTCCCCAACCATGGTCCCATGTCTCTTATGGTCACCTAGGTGCTGGAACCTCTCAAGTTCATGGAACCTAGAGAGATAAGAGTCGAGACAGACCTGAGGTGAGCTTTGCTAACCCACGGAGACGAGAAAGAACAAGAAAATGGACAGATAGGATGGAAAATCAGAGACATAGGGACCCAAGAAACCAAAGAAATGTTGATGATTTTCCCTTGCCAAGGCCTAGAGAACACACTAGGACCTTGAGGCCAACTCAACTAGTGAAATCCATGAAGAATGCTTCGATGGCACAGGAGACCCATACGATCATGTAGTAGAATTTAGGCAAGTCTTGAGAGCTGAGCAAGTTGATGACCTATTCACACAGTACAATGCCTTTGGCCTGCCTCTCAAGAACACAACCCTTACATGGTTTCAACCACTTCACCAAGGTCAGTTCAGGAACATAGACCAACTCCTAGAAGCCTTTATCACTGAATTTTCTAAGAGTGGCATACGGCACAATACTTCCTCACTGATTCACAGCTTCAAGCAGACACCTCAAGAGACCGTAAGACTCACAGGAAGAAGGTTTAGGCAATACCTAGAGAGATGTTCGATTCTAGATACCAACTCCAACCAAACAAGTGGCCTTATTCTTAGATGGATTATTGAGTACCTACTACCAAGTTGAGATGTTATGTGTACTTGAAGGACCCTAGGACCATAGAGGAGTGTGTACCCATGTGCATAGACATTGAGGAAAACTTAGGGGAGGAGTTAAAGCTTTCAAAAATCTATAGAGATTTAGATAGCTCTACTAGTCTCAATTCAAATCCATCCACATCTATTGAAGAATTTGCCGAGAAAGTAGCTCAGAAATTAGGAGTCTCAAGCAAACAAATACCAAGATTTGCCCCAGTTAAGCGGTGCTATACTTGTGGAGGAGACCATATGGCGAGTGTATGCCCATTATGGCCCAACCCCAAGTTAACCCTAGTAGCCAGTACTACACCATAGAGTGAAGGTACACCAACCACACCGCACAAGACTGCCCTTATAACAAATAAACTGTCAAGAAAAATTACCCTAAGCCATATCCACAACAGGGCAGATTCCAGACCCAGTACCCACCACAGAAGTATGGTAGGCCCCAACAATCCTACCAACCACCCTATCAAGGGCAGCAGAGACCTCAACCAGTTCTAGCATAGCAACCCCTGCTCCTACCAATGTGATTCCAGTGAAATATGCATCTGTGGAAGAAAATCTGAACAGAGCCATAGTCCCAATAACACCATTGCTATCAAAAAGTGACCCAAGTGATCATAGTTTTGACTCTACACATATTGATAGCCCACATGCTTACTACATGCAGTCACCTGAGCATAATGAGTCATACTATTATGAAGAATCCAGTGAATCTAGTTGGGAGCTAGATTATGCGAATGTCATGTACGCAAACCCCAACTCTAGACCTCAGCCTAGGCAGATAAGACCTCCATTTCCTAGAGGGCCATGCTTCTGATGTCACGGGGATCACCTCATCCGTGACTGCCCTCTATCGGCACCTACACAAACCCAATATGTGACAATTCAAGGCTTTTGCCCCGATTGTGGAAAGGAGAATTTGTTAGGAGAGTGTCCCAAGAACCCCATCAACATGCAAAAAATCACTCCTATCAATGTTATTGGATTAGTGGTAGACTCTACAGGAAGTGTAACTGCCACTGCCCTAGTGCAAGTAGTCACCGGAGTTGAAGCCTTGCAGCAAACTCAAGGTGTAGGGCAGGAAAAGAGTTCTGAGGTTAGCGAGACTGAGAGCATAACCAAGAAAAGGACAAGATTTTGGAGAGATAACTGGGAGAGAATGAAAAGACAATGGTCAAAGAAAATGAGCAAACTTGACGAAAGCTTGAGAGAAACAAAAGCAAAGATAATTGAACTCACATCTCAAACTCACTCTCACACTACCCCACCACCACCATTTCCATCTCCCTCCAACCCATCACCTTCCATTCCCCAACCTTCTAATCCACCACACATAACCCACCCACCACCCATAGTAGGATCAGTCCTAGCCGATCCCACTCCTGAGGATCTAGATATGATGCTTAAAGCATATCAGACCAGAATCTAAGAAGGGCCAAATGTGACAGATCATGACAAATGTTACCCTAGAGCTGATCTAGAGATAGAGAGAAACAAAACTTTTTGCTAAGATGGTAGAATTGGCTCAGGCCATGTTAGGCCAGCCACCTTTTCAATTGCTCGAGCTCCACTAGAGCACCATTGCATTTTGATGGTCTATTTGATAGATTGGAGAGGTTAATTGCAAAGCCTGGAAAAGGAGTCACATCCTAGGCTCAAGAGAGGGCGAGTGATAGGATAAGCATTCCTCCTCAAGAAGCTTATGTGCCTAACTCTACCAAACCAGACACCTCTTCTTCTATGAATCGGTATTCACCAGAATTCCTGCGAGAGATTCAAGAAGAGAAATGGGCTAAAGAAAGTGAAGATCCCCCTCCAATTGAACTTGTGGATGACGCACATGATCAATTCCCACAAGACATTCCTTCCATTTATGGAGAGCATGAGAGTGCCCAATCTCATGAGAGGTTAGACTTCAAGTCTAATTCCTTAAAGGAACTACCCCATTTCACAGGTCCATGGGAAGCTAAGTCAACTTGCATGAGAGCACCCACGGTCATGATAAGAAACGAAGACTCAATTATACCTAGGAATACGAAGGTAGTAAGGAATACTAAAGTGCAGTGCAACCTCACTTTAGAAGAGCTACTCAAGGTTAAGCCTGAATTGTGGAACCATGTAGCCAAACAAGTGCTAGACGTAGCGAAATCTCATTCCCAGGTAGGATCTCATAGAACAGTGCCAGAAATGCCCTTGGACAAGATAGGAGACATCAGCGAAGGAGAAGAAGGAAACACCTATCTTCTCGTTGATCATTAGGGGTACACAACCAAGGCAATCTTGGACTCAGGTGCAGGAGTTGCAATTGCTACCACTTCCCTATGGAAGCATTGGGGCAAGCCGACACTCAGGCCAACAAGAATGAAACTACAGATGGCTGATGGTCACATTGAGAGACCCTTAGGATTGCTAAAAGGGATAACACTCACTACATGTGGTGTAGAATTCGAGCATACTTTTGTTATATGTGACTTTAGCAAAAATCAAGCCTACGAGATGATTTTGGGAAGGCCATTTATGCGGCAATTGCAAGTGGTACAAGATTGGAGAACCAATTCTTTGTATTTGCAACACTTAGGTGTTACAACCAAAGTCAATCTCAAGGATTACTCTCATAGAGACATACCACCTATTCCATGGAGCTAAGGATAACACGGAGTCAGTGCATTCCATAGGATCAGGATCCTCATGGATGCATGAAGACACACACTTATGGATGTGCAAAGTAGCAGTTGAGGAAGAGAAGAGAGAACACGCCAGAGAGTTAGGTGTGAACGAAACACATAGATCCATTCAAGACCTAGCATATGCACCTATAGTATTTCCTCACGAAGAATATGAACCCCACGGTTGGGCAAAAATTTTAGCAACTATGGATGTAGCCATCAATGAAGAATAGTGGACACCCCACTATGATGAGGATGGCTATGACATCTCAGTCTTCTCAATAGATCCAATCCTGTGTGATTCGATTTTGAAGAATGTGAACCTAGCACTAATGCATTTGAGGATGCAAGTGACTCCGATCTAGAGTCAATCATTGTGGACCCACCTTTTGCATCAAATGAGGAATATTTCCACGAGGTAGAAGCTCACCCTCAGAGACACGAGGAAATTATGAATGAGGTGAGATTAACCATAGAAGTGACCACCAAGAGTGAGGGAAAGAAGAGAAAGAAGAGAGAACTCACACCAAAGGAAGAAGAATCTTTGTTTGAGGTCCTTGAAAATTTCAAGAAGTATGAAGTTGAAGATAGAAGAGTCATGATCAAAATGCCCAAACGTGATGCACAAGTAGGAGAGGCCTATGATAACAAAGAAACCACGAAGAAAATTGTGGTAGCCATAGAAGAAGGAGAAGAAAAATGCACATATATTGGACATGACCTGACGGAAGAAGAAGAGCAAGAGTTCATAGCCTTGCTGAGAGAATACAGAGATGTATTCGCTTGGAGTTACAAGGACTTGAAAGGTGTAGACCCTGACATATGTAGACCCTGACATATGTAGACCTTGACATATGCTCACACACAATCCCCATGACCTTAGAGGCCAGACCCTCTAAATAGAAGCCGTACACATACAATGACAACTATGCTGCCAAGATCAAAGAAGAGATAGATCGCTTAGTTGAAGCTGGATTTATCTATGAAATCGAGCACACTTAATGGGTTTCCCCCATCATAGTGGTGCCCAAAAAGAATGGCAAATTATGTGTATGCATTAACTTGAAGAAGGTTAACGTAGCCACTATCAGAGATAGTTATCCACTTCCTATCACTGAGCATCTATTAGAAAGGGTAGCAGGCAAGGAAGTGTACAGCTTCTTGGATGGGTTCTCTGGTTACAATCAAGTGGCCATTGCACCAGAAGATCACCATAAGACGGCTTTTGCCACAGAGTTGGGCATATTTGCTTTTCGTGTAATGCCTGCCTGCAACCTTCCAGAGACTGATATGCCATGTGTTTAAAGAGTTCCTGAGGAAGAATTTGGAGGTCTATGTGGATGATATCTGTGCTCATTCCAACATTAGACAGACCCATATACCTGAACTCAGGCAAATCTTTGACAAATTTAGAGAATATCAAGTCTACTTGAACTCATAAAAGTGTGTTTTCATGGTCAGGCAAGCCAAGATTCTAGGACACATAGTGTCGAGGAACGGCATATCAACTGACAAAGAGAAAGTGAGAGCTATCGTAGAACTACCTAGGCCAAATAATTTCAAGGAAGTGAAAGCTTTCATGGGGCATTCTGGCTATTACCGACATATTATACACATGTATGCCATCATTGCAAAGCCTCTGTATGGACTTTTGACCAATTTTCAGTGGACTGATGAATGTGAGAAATCTTTCAAAGAGTTTAAACGACGATTGTGTTCAACACCAATCTTGACTACACCGGATTGGAACAAGCCATTCCATGTCCACCCTAGAAGTAGGACAAGGAGAGAGTGCAAGGATCGTTGGAGCCTTAAATGACTCAGGAGCAGCCACTAGTGCAGTTCGACTTTCTTACTGCCAAGAATTGCAATTGAAGGTCAATCCTATAGAGGCATATCTCATAGGGTTGGAAGGTGTTGAAACCCCTTGTATGGGAGAGGTGGAACTTCCCCTCTCCATTCAAGAGATTCTAATGGCAGTAAAAGTGCTAGTATGTGAAGACGAGGATCTTACCAAACCTCTTATCTTGGGGCAAGATTGGATCTATGATCATGCAGTCAACCTCAACCTGAGAAGTGGACTTCTTCAGGCTTGGGTAGGCCAAAATTGCCTCATGATTGAATTAGAAAATCAAGCACTCAGGCCACTAGAAAAGGCACCAAATCTTGGTCCCTCGGGGAACCCACATAAAGAAAACGATGCTATTCTTGTCCAAAGTTCTATGGTGCAGAAGATTGTCACTCTTGACGAAGGTACAAAATTCAATGAGGAGTTCCTTTCTTTTCCAAAGAGAATTCGAAGAAGGCAAGTTGGGCAACACACAACACCGAGGAGGCCGATGATCAAGAAGCGTGAACACCAACCTGTGCAATATGAAGTACCTCGTGGCATGAAGCAGATTTGGATATGCAAGGGTGGAAAACCCACGGCTCTAGAGACAGGTTCTCAAGGATGCCAACCAGCTACACCATCGAAGGAGTTCCCTAGGAAACACTCTAGACAGACCATTTCTATTTGGGTCCCGAAGTAGTCAATGAAGGCTATCCCCAATGCCAGACAGATATGGGTGCCCAAGACTTGCTTACAAGCTCAAATAGCTTCACCTCCATTCCCAAGAATGAATCAACACTCACAAGCACTCTTGGCAAAAGTCTCAAGGCTAACACCTACACTCCACACCATTACATCTTCGGTCAAACCTAGGAATAGCACGAAATGGGTATGTTGGCATACAAGTCATATGAAGAGCATACAAGCACAAAGGAGCAATCATGCACAATATGGCAACTAGGCCCAATCATTTTTTTTCATAAACAATTTCCAACTTTAGTGATTTTCATCACTCCACACACATTGTAAATTCCATTTTTGGTAGAATAGACTCCATTTTGTTCAATCGAAGGAGTCCTTGAGCTTGAGGAGTATTAGAATTAGCTACATACCAATTTTCATAATTTTTAGAGTCTGTTTGAGCCCTCAAATAAGCTCTAGAACCTAATTTTTAACTAGGCCGGACACTAGGTCTGGACAAGGCCAAAGCTAGTCAAAAAACTATAAAAAGAGCTAGAGAGCTCAATTTAGGGGTTAGATTGTTTGTGAATTGAGCTTATGTAAGAGACTTTTTTACTAATGCAAACAACCCGATTGTTCCTCTCCTTGTTCTTGCCTTGTGTGCGCGTGTGTGTGTATGTGTGTGCATGTTTGTGTGCTTCTCACTCACACACTTGTGCCATCACTTGCTCATAGTCTTCATACTAGTCCTCATGTCTCCACGGATTGACAATTATGAGGTGGATCTCCTCATGTTGGTACTCACCATTGTGCTAGAGTGACACCTAATTTGGCGTCGTTGCCAGGGAGAGAGCTTCGAGGACAAGCATGTGATGGTAAGACATAGAGTTGAGACATTGGAGTCATAGGTAATATCCTTTCTTTTCCTTATTTTTCTTCATTTTTTCTTGTTTTTGCATCACCATCATCATCTCCACCATCTCCCACCTCCATCTCCATCTTCACAAAAATTTCAGTTTTTGGATCATATTCCACTCCCCACCTCATTTCCCTCATTTCACTTGTGAGAGAGAGCGAGAGAGAGCTTGCATGCTATCAGTTTTGGTGTTTTTTTTTGAGCTTTTACTGCAGGTTCTAGCTGTACCACCATCTCCAATAGCTTGCGCAGGTACGACAGACTTTGCACAGGTCCCAGGACGACGACCTCTGTCTATCACAACAGATAGAAAAACTAAATATTTTTTGAATGCATGTTTGGCATGATGACCTACACCATGAGATCACTCCAAATCACTAAAAATTTTTAAAAAATTTGCGTTTTTTCAGTCGATCGTGACAGACACAGTTCATCGTGATAGACAGCATCTATCGCGACAGACAGCACCCCACGACAGCCTCAGTCTATTGCGACAGGCATCGTCTATCGCGACAGACAGGCCCACGACAGACAACAGACCCCGTCTATCGCGACAGACACCGTCTATCACGACAAACAGAGACCCATGATAGAGACTGTCTATCACGATAGACACTGTCTATCGCGACAGACCAAAAGCACGACAGACAACAGCCTCAATCTATCGCAACAGACATCGTCTATCGCGACAAACAGACCCACGACAGACTCCGTCTATCGTGATAGACACTGTCTATCGTGACAGACCAAAAGCACGACAGACGACAGCCTCAATCTATCACGACAGACACCGTCTGTCACAATAGACAGACCCACAACAAACAACAGACCCCGTCTATCGTGATAGACACCGTCTATGGTGACAGATAGAGACCCACGATAGAGACCGTCTATCGCGATAGACACCGTCTATCGTGATAGACACCGTCTATCGTGATAGACACCGTCTATCGCGACAAACCAAACCACGACAGACGATAGATCTCGTCTATTGCGACAAACACCATCTATCGCGATAGACAGGACCCCACGATAGACACCGTCTATCACGACAGACACCGCCTATCGCGATAGACAGACTCACGTGACAGTCAGTGTCTATCGCGACAGACACCGTCTATCGCGATAGATAGGCATTTTTGGCAAAAAATAAAGGGGTAAATTTTTGAAAGTTTAGGCTAAATTTTGGGCATATTTGCATACTCAATTACTCTTACACTTACAAAGGCCTTAGAAAAATACACTAAACTCTTGAAAGGATCTGTTTGTCTGTTTAAGCCCCTAAACCTGAACTGTCATAAATTTTTCATATGAAATCCATTTTTTGAGCTCTAGGGCTTGTCAGAAAGCTCGTGGCATTGATTTTCAGATCGGGTATTTTGAAGTTGACCCTCTGTGGGGTAGATACACCAAGGGAGCTCTAGAGGAATTTTTTTGCCAATAGGAAAGGGGGAAAAAAGGGTCATTAAAAGTATCTGAGATAAACTGTCTGTCAATTGAAGGATCAAATTGGAGCTAAACTTGGGATTTTTTACAGGAATATCGAGAGCTCTTCGAGAAATCAAAGCAAGTGCCAGTGTGAGCAGGCCTGGGAACATGCTTCCTGGGCAGACAAGTATAGCAAGGAGGAGCGACTTGAGGTTGGAACATCTCTTAACCCCCTCAGTCCATTCCTAGCATAGGCTAAGTGTGAGTAGTGGTCCAAATTGACTAGGGATACGATAGGAATAGTCAAGTTTGAAGAGCCTGTAATTTCTCAAGTCCAAGAATAGGCTAAATTGCAGTCAAGGGACAACCTAAAGGAAAAGAACTTAAGCTAATTGGACGAAGAACATCAAGTGCGACACACTTAAGTGCTCCTGACGACACTTAATTAAAGACAAGAAAACACATACCAAGGGACTTAAAAGGAACAAGTGATTGGTATCAAAGAATCAGCAACGTACAAAGGGCATATGAACCTTAGATTGGGAAGACACTTAGGGAGAGATCGTCAGAGTATTAGATCATCTGAGGCTAGCGTCAACCATACAGCCAGATCGTGGGCCCAGTAGTTGAGTGATTACCCCTACGCCTTAGACTTAGAAACTAGTGCCTCTGAGATGTCTTATAACATGGAAAGACCTATAGGTAGCTCAGGAGTGGCATACCTAGAAAGACCTGAAGGGCCCTACAAAACTCAATTGGAGTACATTAGGACCAACCGCTTAGGTGCATGCATCTATGAGGATGGTCTACGAAGATCTGTTGTCTTAATTAAAAACCGGGATCAGCCCATTGGATTAGAACACCCTATCGTCAAGTTCGAAAATGGATCCTACATAGACAAAGAAGGAACAATATATGTGGTCACTAGCCAACCAAAAAGAACAGATGAATTTGGCAACATAATCTCAGAGGTCGAAATAGGTGACATAGAGCAAGGGAACTTAGGAAAAGAACCAAAAAACCCTCGTGACAAGTCGGTTCTGACGAGAATAATCACTCCAGAGTTGATTCCCCATAATAGGAGCATAGAGTTGCTCTTGAACTGAGAGACGGATGAGGCTTTTTGGAGATATAAGCCTGAAAAGCCCAACAAAGTGGGAGCACTCATCATCTATGGATTCAAAGATCCTGATACCCCAGGCAAAGTGACCTACTTAGATGAGACTTCGGAGAGGATCTTTGTGGTCCCAAAGCATGGAAGACATGCATACACTTGGAAGGGTGACTTTGTTTTTCCCCAACCTCAATCCACTGTGTCTTATGGTCACCCAAGAGCGGGAACATCTCAGGCTCATGGAACTCAGAGAGAGAGGAGTAGAGATAGACCCGAGGTGAGCTTTGCTAATCCACTTGGAAGAGAAAGAACGAGGACAGAGACTGATAAGATGGATAGGGAGAGACATAGGGATCCAAGGAATACAAGAAATACAGACGAATTCCCTTTGCCAAGGCCTAGAGAACATACTAGAACCTTGCGGCCTACACAATTGGTTAAGTCCATGAAGAAATGCTTCGATGGCACAGGAGACCCGTATGACCATGTAGCAGAGTTTAGGCAAGTTTTGAGAGTCGAACAAGTGGAAGACTTGTTCACTCAATACAATGCTTTCGAACTAACACTCAAGAACACTACATTGATTTGGTTTCAACCACTTCACCAAGACCAGTACAGAAGTATAGACCAACTTCTTGAAGCATTCATCACTGAGTTTTCCAAAAGTGGCATTAGGCATAACACATCTTCCTTGATATACAGCTTCAAGCAAACACCTCAAGAGACAGTGAGGCTCACAGGAAGAAGGTTTAGGCAATACCTAGAAAGATGCCCTGCTCCAGAGTTACCCACTCCAGCCAAAAAAGTGGCCTTAGTTCTAGATGGATTGTTAAGCACCAAACTGAGATCATATGTGTACTTAAAGGACCCTAGATCCATAGAAGAATGTGTACGCATGTGCATAGACATTGAGGATAATCTAGGGGAGGAATTAGAGCTCTCAAAGATCTATAAAGATTCAGATAGTTCTAGTAGCCTCATTTCCTCACAATCCACATCAATTGAGGATCTAGTAGAAAAGGTAGCTCAGAAATTAGGTGTCTCTAGCAAGCAAATTCCTAGATTTGCCCCAGGAAAATGATGCTACACTTGTGGAGGAGACTATATGGCTAATGTGTGCCCTATCATGGCTCAACCCCAAGTTAATCCCAACAACCAGTACTGCGCCATAGAAAGGAGGTACACCAATCACACAGCACAAGACTGCCCATATAACAAACAAGCTGTTAGACAAAATTATCCTCAGCCATATCCACAACAAGGAAAGTAACCTAATCAGTACCCACAACAACAGTATGCTAGGCCCCAGCAAACCTATCAACCACCCTATCAAGGGCAACAAAGACCGCAACCAGTCCTAGCGCAACAAACCCCTGCCCCACCAATGTGATTCCACTGAAGTATGCAGCTGCAGAAGAAAATCTAAATGGAGCTTTAGTGCCAGTGACACTGTCGCTTTCAGAAAGTGACCCAAGTGATCATAGTTTTGACTCTACCCATATTGATAGCCCACAGTGTTACTACATGAAATCACCCGAGCATAATGAGTCATACTATTATGAGGAACCGAGTGAGTCTAGTTGGGAGCCAGAATATGCAAATGTCATGTACACAAACCCCAACTCTAGACCTCAACCTAGGCAGATAAGACCTCCATTTCCTAGAGGACCATGCTTCCGATGTCAAGGAGATCACCTCATTCGTGATTGCCCTCTAACTGCACCTGTACAAACCCAATCTGTGACAATTCAAGGCTTTTGTCCAGACTGTGGAAAGGAGCATTTGTTACGAGAGTGTCCCAAGAACCCCGCAAATATGCCAAAAATTGCTCCTATCAACGTTATTGGCTTAGTGGTAGACTCCACGGGAAGTGTGACTTCCACAGCCCCAGTGCAAGTCATCACGAGAGCTCAGGCACTTAAGCAAAACCAAGACTTAGGCCAGGAGAAGAATGCGGAGGTTAGCGAGACTGAGAGCCAGAATAAGAAGAGAACAAGAGCTTGGAGAGATAGTCGTGAACATATGAAAATGCAATGCGCAAAGAAGATGAGTGAACTTGAGGAAAGTCTGCGAGAGACCAAATCCAAGATCATAGAAATCACATCTCAAACGCACTCTCACACATCACCCCCACTACCACCCCCATCACTTTCCATCCCTCAACATTCTAATTCACCACATGTAACCCACCCACCACCCCGAGTAGGATCAATCTTAGCAGATCCCACTCCTGAGGACATAGACATGATGGTTAGGGCATATCAGGCCAGAATCCAAGCAGGGCCAAATGAAACGGATCATGAAAGATGTTAACCTAGAGCTGACCTAGAGTTTGAACGAACCAAGTTGTGTGCCAAGATGGTGGAATTGGCTCAAGCCATGTTTGAGGCCAGTCAACTCTTCAATTGCTCTAGCTCCACTAGAACACCATTGCATTTTGATGGTCTATTGGATAGATTGGAGACGATAATTGCAAATTCTGGAAAAGGAGCCAACTCCCAGGCTAAGGAGAAGCAAGTGATAGAATAAGCATTCCTCCCAAGGAAGATTATGTGCCTAACTCCACTGACCCAGACACCTCTTCATCTATGAATTGATACTCACCAGAATTCTTGCGAGAGATTCACGAAGAGAAATGGGCTAAAGAGAGTGAAGTCCCTCCTCCCATTGAACTTGTGGATGACACACACGATCAATTCCCACAAGACCTTCCTTCCATTTATGGAGAGTAGGAGAGTGCCCAATCTCAAGAGAGATTAGACTTTGAGTCTAATTCTTTACAGGAACTACCCCATTTCACAGGCCCATGGGAAGCTAAGTCTACTTGCATGAGAGCACCCACGGTCATGATACAAAATGAAGACTCAACCATACCTAGTAATACGGAGGTAGTGAAGAATACTAAAGTGCAGTGCAATCTCACTTTAGAAGAGCTACTCAAGTTTAAGCTTGAATTGTGGAAACATGTAGCCAACAAGTGCCAGATGTAGCAAAACCTCGTTCCCAGGTAGGGTCTCATAGGACAGTGCCGGAAATACCTTTGAACAAAATAGGGGACATGAGCGAAGGAGAAGAAGGAAACACCTGTCTCCCTATCACTCATCAGGGTTACACAACCAAGGCTATTTTGGACTCAGGTGCAGGAGTTGCAATTGCTACCACTTCCCTATGGAAGCAATGGGGCAAGCCAGCACTCAGGCCCACGAGAATGAAGTTACAAATGGCAGATGGTCACATTGAGAGACCCTTAGGACTACTAGAAGGAATAACTCTCACCACTTGTGGTGTAGAGTTCGAGCACACTTTTTCTATATGTGACTTTAGCAAAAATCAGGCCTATCAGATGATTATGGGAAGACCCTTCTTGAGGCAATTGCAAGTAGAATAGGATTGGGGTACGAACTCTTTGTATTTGCAACACCTGGGTGTCACTACCAAAGTAAATCTCAAAGATTTCTCTCATAGAGATGTGCCCCCTATTCAATGGAATCCCATCCATAGAGCTAAAGATGATATTGAGTCAGTGCATTCCATAGGATCAGGATCCTCATGGATGCATGAAGACACTCACCTATGGATGTGTAGAGTAGCAGTAGAAGAAGAGAAGAGAGAAAAAGCCAGAGAGATAGGTGCAAAGGAAACCCATAGATCAATTCAAGACCCAGCCTATGCACCTGTAGTTTTTCCTGACGAAGAATTTGAACCTCACAGTTGGGCAGAAATTTTAGCAACAATGGATGTGGCCATTAATGAAGAGCAATGGACCCCCCACTGTGATGAGGATGGCTATGACATTTCAGTCTTCACAATAGAGCCGATCATATGTGATCCAATTGTTGAAGAATGTGAACCTAGCACTGATGCATTCAAGGATGCAAGTGACTATGATCTAGAGTCAATCATTATGGACCCACCCTTTGCATCAGATGAGGAATATTTCTATGAAGTAGAAGTTTACCCTCTTAGAAAAGAGCCTTGATGAGGAGCTTGGATTGCCCTCTTTGAAGAATCTAGGTGTAAGAAAGGCATATGCAGATGATACAAGGAGAAGTGGCACATGACCAAGAAGATCTTGAAGAATGCGGAATTATGTGCAATGATTGACATATGACAATTATATGGCTCGTCATTGTGCCTACATGACCAAGCTAATACAAGATGTTGAACCCTCTTGTTTTAAAGATGCAATGGGAAATGCAAATTGGGAGAAAGCTATGGATGAGGAGATGGCTGCACTTTATGGAAATGATACATGGAAGCTCGTTCCATTGCAACAAGGGAAGAAGCCCATAGGCTGCAAGTGGGTTTACAAGGTAAAACACAATGGTGATGGTAGCATAAGCAGGTACAAAGCATGATTGGTAGCAAAAGGATATGCACAAATGTATGGCATTAATTACGAGGAAACATTCAGTCTTGTAGCTAAAATGTCTCCTGTCAAAACACTTGTTGCAATAGCTACAACAAAAGGATGGACTTTCCATTAGATGGATGTAAAGAATGCTTTCCTACATGGTGGGTTACAGGAAGAAGTACACATGGACCAACCACAAGGATATGAAGATTCAAAGCACCTAGAATATGTTTGCAAGTTGCAAAAGGCTCTGTATGGGCTTAAGCAAGCTCCTTGTGCATGGCATGCAAGGATTGCTGATTACTTAACCACCATTGGGTTTGCTATATGTGATGTAGATCATTCACTATATGCAAGGAAGGGTGATGATGGCGTCACGATTGTGGCTATTTACCTTGATGACTTGATTGTAGGTGGTGATAATAAAGAAAGCATTAAAGAGGTAAAGCAACTTCTTATGCAAGAATTGGACATGAAAGGCCTTGGTGTGCTATGCTACTTTTTGGGCATTGAGTTTATATATACAAAAATAGGTATATGGATGTCACAAAGGCAATATGCCTTGAGTATGCTACAAAAGTACGGTATGGCTGATTGCAAGCCAATTTCTATGCCATTAGATCAAAATTTGAAGTTGGATACTACATCAAGTGAAGCATTGGAAAATGCTACTATGTACAAGAAAATTATGGGAAGTTTAATATATCTCACAATTACAAGGCCTGATCTTAGCTACATTGTTGGACTTGAAAGTCTATTTATGCAGGTTCCCAGGAAGCCATATTTAGATGCTCTAAGGTGCAGTCTACGTTATGTGAGTGCTACTTTGGATTATGCATTGTTTTATGAAGCTGGTGTAGATTTGCAGGTTCATGGATACACCGATGCAGATTGGGCTCGTGGTATTCCAGATAAAAGATCTAGTAGTGGCTTTCGATTCTCACTTGGAGGTGTAGTTATTACATGGAGCAGTAAGAAGCAACTGACTGTTGCTTTGTCGAGTACAGAGGCTGAGTATAGAGGCGCGGTAATGGCAGCATGTGAGGCATCATGGCTAGAGATGCTACTTGTAGATTTAGATGTGGAAGTGCAAAAGCCTATCACCATCTTTTGTGATAATCTTAGTAGCATATAGTTAGCACGAAACCCTATATTTCATGCTAGAATAAAGCATATTGAGGTACATTCTCACTTCATTAGAGAAAAGATATTAGCAAGTGATATTGATCTTGTTTATGTGAGAATAGATGAGCAGGTTGCTGATATTTTCACCAAAGCACTTGGAGCAGAGAAGCTAGAAAAGTTTCATAAGATGCTTGGATTAGAGGACATGAAGTTGAGCTTGAGGGGGAGTGTTGAGATATCAAGCTCAACATGTGATGATCTAGGATGACATGTATCACTTTTTCATTTTTCTGACATGCCAGTATATGTCAGGGATACTTCATTGAGCTTTACTAGATTTATCTACTAAGAGTGATGGCACATTTGTTTCTTGCTAGCTCACTCATTCACGGACATTAGGATTTTCCTTATGTACTATTCTTTATATATTGAACTTGTTGTATTGTTGTTTTTAGGTCATTCTTGTACATTCCTTTTTATGTAATAGAAGAAGAAGAAGAAGATTCTTCTTCCTTGCCTCAATATGTGTGTGTGCTCCTCTTTGATAGTGAGAGTGTGTGTGTGCGAGCTCTCTTCCTTATCTCCTTCATTGTGACAAATATATCAAAAAGCACAAGATGTTCTATGTAGAATTCCGTATCCACAAAAAAAATCATAAAACACCTTACTAATAAAGTCAGTTTTTGGATTACTGCAAACCTCTAATGGACACCCATATCTACAAAAAATATTAGCATATAAGAAATCAACAACTATTTCTATAGGGAAATCCTATGAAGCAATGACATCAACCCATTTTGTAGCATAGTTATTAGTTTTTTTGCAATAAGCAAATAGTTTTATCTTTTAGGAAAAGACATAGGATAAATAAGACCGGTGAAATATAATCCCCACTTCTCAAAGGGATTCCAAATGGTGGAGACTACCAGAGGATTATGTCTCTGTTTGTTGGGCTTTGAGTCATACCTTCAACAAGCATCACATGTCGGTGCAAATGTAACGAAAACGCAAAATATTTTTGGTCACCACAATGCTAGATCAAGAATTCTTTGCCCCACAATGTGGTCAAGGAGGTGCCCACTACCTAGACATTCATGTGTCTCCTTAAGAATTTTTCTTGAATGTTGATGTTCCACACATTTTTTGATAATTTTACCTCTTCCATACTTGTATAACTTTGCCTCGATAATAGTTTAAGGTATGCTCTTTAACAATAGTCATTTTTTTGGCATTGGGTTCATTCCTTCTAGGTACTTTGCTAAAGTGACTAGTTCCCATCTATCTTGATACGATCATCACGTCCTCATATAGAACAATTTTGAATCTAGAACATCAGCATTTAGTCCACTCTCTTGTTTCTAAAAAATGACTATCTAGAAGTCATCAACTATAAATTTTCTCTATTTGACCTATGAACAAATTAAAAATCAAATTCCTTGAATAAGTAAATCCATCTCCATACCCTTCCCATTAAATGTGGTTCACTCAATAAATACTTGAGAGACTGATTAGCTATGATGGCCACAAATTTGACCCCCAATAAGCAGTGCCTAAATTTGTGGACTTTGAATACAATGGTCAGTGCTTCTCGCTTGGTGGTGTTGTAATTCCTTTAAGCCATTTTTAGGATCATACTTGCATTTCGGATTGGATTTTCTAGTTTATAATCTTCATTATGCTAAGCAAGTATTGTCCTAACTACATAGGCACTTGCATCTACATGCAAATGAAAATATCTAGAACAATCACGAGTAATTAGAATGGGTGATTCCACAAGCTTTAATATGAGAATTTGGTTAGCCTATTATTCCTCATCTTGCAACTTAAAGGGACGATCTCTATGAATAAGCCTTATAAGAGGCCTATCAAACTCAACATGCATTCGAAAGAAATGCTAGTGGTAGCTTGTGTGTCCCAAAAAGCTTTGGACCTCCTTGGGTTTCCTCAATCTAGGAATCCTTGATGTGGCTATTACTTTATCCAAGTTGGATGCCAAACCTTTGTCTGATACAACATGTCCCAACAAGGTGTTTACCCTTACCAAGAAATTGCACTTGTTTGGATTTATCTCTAGTCTTGTTTCCTTGCATCGATTGAAAACTTATTATAGTTGTAATAAATGTTTGTCTAGGTAGTTCATTGCAGGTTAGCTTATAATGTGCACATCATAAAATGAAAAAAGCAATGATATTATCACCATTCGAGAGATCATGAATTGTACACTATCATCAACAAATTTAGCAACCAAGCTAGTTTTTTCTTGTGTTGAAACTGATAACAAATTCTTCTTGATCCTTGGCACATATAACAAATTCGAATGAAGTGAAGAAACTATGTTGCGAGGTAATGTGTTTGGTTGCAACACTATCAAAATTCCAAACATCGGAGTCTACTACGAAAAAGGAGAAGCACTTTCAATTTTTTTTTCTTTTTTCCTAATTTTGAGAGATCTGAGTGCTATAAGATATTTGAGAGCTTGTGAGCATTAGTTACCCTTGAGCTAACATTTGAGAAACCATTTTGTGAGAAACAACCTCTTATGGATCATTTGGTTCATTGATCTTTGTACTCATTCCATATTTGACTATCAATATAAATCTTCATCTTGAGCACATATGGCATGGGTTGAAAGCTTGTGAAAGTGTGAGAGTTGGTAAATTTTCTACCTCAAAAGCATGCCGATTAAAGTTTTTTGTAAGTCTCTGCTTAAAGCAAACCAACTTAAGTATTCTATTCCATGATTCACTTTTATTTACATGGTATTTGATTGGTTTTAATCATCAAATGGTGTGCATTTGCATGAATTGTCGAAAAGCTTTGCACAAGGGCTCCTTGTGAGCAAGCCTTCATTTCAATTTCAAGAATACCACCTGCATGTGAACCCGACATAAAAACATTAGGCTGTATGTGTGAAGTCTCAATCATTTATTCATTAAAAGTAAAACTCTTTGATACAAGTATAAAGAATAAACTAAAATTTGATTAAAATACTGAGATAAACTAATCATTTATTTCTTTGAGATCCAATAATTGAGGATTGAAGTGCAAAATTTAAAGAAGTAAAATGAGAATAGGTGAGTGAGAAGAAGTGAATGAAGACAAATCGAGTAAGTGAGTGAAGAAGAGAATGAAGAAAATGAGAGTAAGTGAGTGATAAAGTATAAAGTGATCAAGGATTTTTCTGTTCTCCAGATGTGTGTGTGTGTGTGTGTGTATGTGTGTGTGTGGAAGTTCCTTTTATTCTTTGATACGATCTTCTAATGTTTCATCATGGCCATTCCACAACTATCAAGTTCAAGTCCATCTTTTTTCTTCTTTTCTTTGGAACCAACTTCAACAATATTAACAAACGAGGGGATACAAGAAAATAGAGGAGGATGCAAAGGAGGCCTCAAGACCCATCCACCTTGCCAGAGGGAAGCTGACAAGGAACAAGAAAAACTTCTTTTTTTTTTTTTTTTTTTTGGGGGGGGGTGGATAAGGAGCTTTATGATGTTTTGATCAGCTTCGTGCAAGAGCCACTTACTTATGGGCATATTGTTCTCTATAACGAAGATGATGATGCTTGGAGGGGGGGGGAGATCTTGAAGTTCATTATTTAACATCATATGGCCTTGTTATCGATAGATGGACATAATATTCTTCATAATGGTTTGGTTACCATGTGTGCCCGAAGTCAAAATGATAAACAAATATACCAAGAGCTCCTTACTATAGAAAACTGGGTGGTTGTACTCTCTCTCTCTCATGCATACCCCCCCATACACACAAGATATTAGGATGAAATATTATTCATAATGATTTGGTCACCTTAGGGGCTCTAAATAAAAAGGGTCAGTGGATATACCGAGAGCTTATCACTGTTAGATTTAGTTAGACCTCCATGGTCTAGCATTGGACTACGTGCATTTGGTCGAGGACCCTAGCTGGGTCAAGGACGAGAGCTTGAGGGAGCCAATGCTCTAGCACAAATCTTCGAGGTTATTCCATCTCCTCAGAGTGGTCATATGAGGAGTGTTTGGACCTTAGAGAACATTCTAGATGTGCCAAGGGCAAGGGCTATTTAAGCTTGGGAGGAGAGTGGCAGGTAGCTAATCGGGATCTTTCATTTGGTATCAAAGCTTGAATGAGAAAAAGGAAAGTTTTTGAGAGAAAGCCACTTCATCATCTTCTTCAAAGATTTTCATGGAGAAAGGAGGAGAGCTTGCATGAAATTAGAGGAGTGTTTTTTGGGGATGCGTGGAGGAGTCATCTTGATGCCTCGAGATCCATGCAATTGGTGGATTTTTCTTTAGCAAAAAGCTACTTTCAATTGGACTCATCAGCACCATCTGTGCAGAATGAGTTTGGACGAGACTGTAACTCCCATGGGTGAGGTCAAACTTGAGCGGCCTTACACTATGGAGATTATGGCTCTTAATGCCAAGGTTAGAGGCATGGAGGATACTCTTCAGATGATCCTCAAAGCAATTAAGAAACCAGAGGTATCGCCAGTCAGTACACCAATGCAGCTGGAAGTTCCATCTGTTGAACCATCTAGTTCGCAGATACCACTTGCAGATGTGGGGGAATCTACTAATAGAGAGGTCAAGTGGCAAGTAAAGGACTTGAATCCAACGAAATACCACGGACAGGTTAGTGCCAAGATGGTAGATGCGGTAGCGCAGTGGATAAGTAAGTGGGAGCAATGCTTTTGACTTTGCAATATTGAGGCTAAGAAACAAAAGATCAAGCATGTCACTTACAGTTTGATGGATGTCGCTCATTGGTGGTAGAGGAAAATAGAGCAAGGCAAGGTAGAACCTACCACTTGTCAAGATTTCAAGGTCATATGTTACAACAATGTTGTTCCTCTAGACGAGCATATCAGGGCTCTAGATGCCTGGTTTTTACTACAGTAGAGAAAGCCTTTACTGAAGGAATATGCAGACAAATATAGGGAAATCTTGTTGAAGATTCCAAATCAGGTGCCTAATTTTCTTTAGGTGCATAAGTTTGTCCTTGGGCTTAGGGAGACATTATGTCTGCTTGTGCGCAAGGAGCACTGCCACACCTTAAATGAGGCAGTAGAACTAGCCTTGGTGTTGGAGGATGGGCGATGCTCTTGATTGCAACCCTCAAGAAAAAGAATATTTGGACAAGATTCAAGAAGCCCATAGCTTCAGTTCTAGCATCTAACAGAATGATGAATGTCATTTCGACATTGAGCCATGGGAAGAGAAAAGTAAGTGCATCCATGGCAGATAGATCTTTTCAACGATCTAGTCTGACACAACAACAAAAAGAAAAGGCTCACCATGAGGGCCTCTGTTATGAATGCCTAGGTCGTCATGCTTATAGGATGTGTCCTAAGAAGAAGAAGAAGAAGATATTGTAGTGATGGTGGTGGAGAGGCAAGATTCCTCACCATCCACTCCATCTCTGTCAGATTTTTTTATAATCTAGTTATAGACACTGAGGTGGATCCTCCATCTAAAAATAAACAACCCATCTTAAATATAATAGTCACTAAGAAGGTGAAACATGTTCCAGATGTGGTGCTATCCCCAGTTGCTCAAAAAGGGTATCAGTTTTCAGACACCGAGCTGGTTGTCATGAGTGGGGAAGCTCATGGCCATCTCGTTTAAGTTTTATATACAGGATCGACACATAACATTATTAACTCTTCTCTAGTGAAGAAACTAAAGTTGAAAACTACTCCATCTGAATACACCTACATAGTAGCGTTGGTAGATGGGAAAGGATCTGATACATGGGATCAACAAGTTGTCGGTTTACCACATTTAGACTTATAGAGATGGGCTAGATTTTGAGATTGCCAGGTTGGCTAGATTTGATCTCATTCTCAGTAAACAGTGGCATGCAAGCAAGAAGCTGACTATTGATTTTTAGACTCACATATATCAATTTAATCATAATGGTCACCACATCATCAGCCATGGAAAGCCTGACGTTAAGGTGTACAGAAGAGCGTCTACCTATGCTATGGTAAAAGCAGAATAGTTACCTTCAGGTCTTGCACCTTGCAAAAAAGTGGAGCATAGGATTGAGCTAGTACCAAGATCTCATCTACCAGCCAGACAGCTGTACCGAATGAGTCTGCAAGAGGAGGCAAAAGTATGTCACACGGTCGAGGAGTATCTAGACAAAGGACTCATCAGATCCAGTTATTCACCTTTTGCAGCCCCAGTGCTTTTGGTTCGCAAAAAGGATGGATCTTTTAGAATGTGTATAGACTTTAGAGCATTAAATAAACTTACAATAAAGCATAGATATCTGATGCCTCGCATTGATGATATTTTGGATGCACTAGGAGGTGCTATTGAATATAGTAAAATAGATTTAAAAAGTGGTTATCATCAAATAAGATTCAAGGATGATGATGCACATAAACTAGCTTTTCATACTAGATTTGGTCATTATGAGTATCTTGTAATGCCTTTTGGTTTAACTAATGCTTCATCCACTTTTATGATGGTTATGAATGATATTTTGTCCTTTTATTGGTCAATTTTTGGTTGATTTTGTAGATGATCTGTTGGTTTACAAGAAGAGTTTGAAAGAACATGAATGTCACTTGCATATAGTTTTTCAAATGTTAGATGAAAATACTTTGTATGTCAACCGATAGAAGACACAGTTATGTTTTCTAAGGTTGAGTACTTAGGACATATAATTTCCACAAATGGAATTAGAATGCATCCACAAAAAGTTTCTGTGATCCTCAATTGGCCGATTCCTCAGAATGAGTGCGAGTTGTAGTCATTCTTAGGACTATCGCTCTTCTATAGGAAATTCATTGCCAGCTATTCACACATAGTTGCACCATTGACGGATCTATTATAGTATAACCAAAAGTTTGTGTGGACTAGTGCACAAGAGAAAGCTTTTGACGCATTGAAACAAGTAGTTTCAAATGCCTCAATTTTATCAGTGGTAGATCCCCCAAAAACCTTTTGAAATAGAGACCAATGCTAGTGGCATCGCAAATGGTGCAGTTTTGATTCAAGATGGCAGATCATTAGCTTTTGAAAGTAAGAAACTTTCTCCAGTTTAGAGAAACGGGCTTGTCCATGAACAAGAAGTATATGCAATAGTTCATGCTTTGAAGATTTGGAGACATTATATATATGGTGAAAATTTTGAAGCATACATATATCATCACACATTAAAGTATTTATGTTCCTAGCCTGACCTTTGGGGGAGATAGGCTAGATGGGCTGAGTTGATGGATATGCAAGCTAACTTGAAAATAGCTTAGTTCAATCTACAACAAGTTGTTGAAAAGATGAAAGCATGTGTACATCGACATCGTACACCAACAATGTTTCAAGAGGGAAATCATGTGTTTTTATAGGTTCCACTTTGTTCATCATTGACAGTGGGTAAAAAACCCAGGCTATCCCCTAGATTTTGTGGACCTTAGATAGTAATCAAGAAGATTAGTGATGTCACATATAAATTGCAATTGCCACATAATTGCAAAGTTCACCCAGTTTTCCATGTTAGCAAGTTGAAACCATATATTTCTCGAGATGAGAATTGTGTATATGGTTTAGTTGATTTGGAAAATACAGCATCTCAGCTAGATGTTCCATTTTAGGTACTTGATAAGAGGAAGTAGAAGTTATGAAATCACTCTATACCAGAGTACTTAGTAGCATAGTCTAGCCATCCACTCACAAATGCTACTTGGGAATCAGAAGCTCTAATTTGCAAACACGTTCCTTCCTTGATCACTAAGGACAATGATCTCTAGAAGGGCGAGAGAGTGTTAGATTTATTTAGACCTCCATGGTCTACCATTGGACTACCTGCATTTGGTCGAGGACCCTAGCCGAGTTAAGGACCAGAGCTCGGGGGAGTCGAGGCTCTAGCACGAATCTTCGAGGTTATTCCATCTCCTCATAGTGGCCATATGAGGAGTACCTAGAACTTACAGAAGATTCTAGATGTGCCAAGGGCAAGGGCTATTTAAGGTCAGGAGGAGAGTGGCAGGTAGCTAATTGGGATCTTTCAATCACTATAGAAATATAGTTGATTGTGGATAAAATGACACCTAAGTACCTTGCAAAGCCTCTCTCTTTCTCTCTCTCTCTCTCTCTCTCTCTCTCTCTCTCTCTCTCTCTCTCTCTCTCTCTCTCTCTCTCTCTCTCTCTCTCTCTCTCTCTCTCTCTCTCTCTCTCTCTCTCTCTCTCTCTCTCTCTCTCTCTCTCTCTCTCTCTCTCTCTCTCTCTCTCTCTCTCTCTCTCTCTCTCTCTCTCTCTCTCTCTCTCTCTCTCTCTCTCTCTCTCTCTCTCTCTCTCTCTCCCCACACACACACAATACATGTAGAATGAAATATTATTCATAATGATTTTGTCACCTCACCAAATCAAAAAGTTAAGTAGATATACAAAGAGCTTATTACTATAGAAATACATGTGATTGTGAATAAAGTGACGTCTAAGTACCTTCACAAAGCCTCTCTCTCTCTCTCACACACACACATGCAATAGACGTAGGATGAACTATTATTCATAATGATTTGGTCACTGAGGTGACCCAAATCAAAAAGGTAAGTAGATCTACCAGAGCTTATCACTATAGAAATACATGTGATTGTGGATAAGGTGACATCTAAGTGCCTTCACAAAGCCTTTGTCTCTCTCTCTACACACACACACGCACACACCCAATGGTCAGCTATAATGCATACTCCAACTTAATGCATATATGTATGTATGGAAGGTCTTCATGGAAAAATTTAAAATTATTTTACCCATGTAGAGATTATTCATTTTGGCTATATTACCACAACTATCTAAAGTTGATGATTTTGGTTTGATGATAAGGAATACTCGATATGGGCATATAATAAAATGTTTATATGTTTCAGTTGTCTACAATCATACAGACACTAGACAATGTATTTATACACTTACCATACTTGGGGCAAAGGATTAAGAGGCTTCATTGCTCTTTTACACATGATTAGTGCACATTAATAAATGGGCATTCATAACAGTAATATGTGGATTCATCGAAATAGACTAATAAGCATAAATCATCTGACACAAACATGTAAACCCAATCTTTTAGTACACAAATATTTCTGATTTGAAAACATCTGCCTCTATTTGCAAAAACAGGATAATCTACACATACTTGAACTATTAGGGCACTCATAATGATGGATCTCAAAATTCAAGAAGGTTTATCTAAGCATTTTTATCTTTAATACATGTTCATATAAAGAAGAAACTCTTCATCACCTTCTACAAGTTTTAGAAGAGAGTGACACCTTTGCAATGGAGGCTACTAATATTTAGGCTAGCTAACCCATTTACAAATAAACCAATAATGTTTTTGGAAGGGCATTGAATTAGTAGATGCATATCACCAATTATACCTCCAAGCTCCAAAGTCGATTATATGAGCCTTTGTTGAGTACAAAAATCATAATTACATGATTCAAAAATAGGAATCAAGCAATCTTTTTTACAAAAAGCTTGACACAAAATAATCATCAATAAAATTACAAGAAGACACTATGAAAATATGCAATGAAGAAATGCATTCTAGCATGGTTAAACTATAATAAAATAGAATGAGTAATGGGCTAATAATTCCCAGATATACTTTGCAAAATAATCAATAGCACCTTTTGAAAAGATAAATTCAATGCATGTTTTCACTCAAATAGACATTCAACAGTGAAGAGATAAGAATACTCTGATGTTATGCAACACATTGTCATTCTAATAAATATATGTATTAAGGACCTGTACTGCAGGCATACGTAATGTGGCACAAAAATCTAATTGTGGATGCCTTAATTATATTCAACTAAATTGTTACAAAAATGTCCATCGTAGAGTGTCCTTTTAACAAGGATCTTTACACAGGCCAAACGTTTGATGTAGCACATTTCAAACAATGATATAAATGCAAGCATTCATAACTTTGAGCAACCAAAGTGGAGTCAGGGTTCTATCCACATAAAAGACCTATAATTTTTCAAGTCATTCCACCATTTTCATCTTTTCCTCGTGTAAATAGAAGTGATGAATATGGTCCATATGATGATAATATCCACAATCTTTACTGTATTCATGGATGTAAAGTAATACTGGTGCAAGCTTCAATATCCTGTTGTAACCTCTCATATAAGAATTACATTGTTGATGTAGGCCTATGGGAGGTCTACATAAGGAATGTTATGCATGTAAGAGCATGGGTGTCACGAGGAAGGAGATAAGGAAGAGAGCTCACACACATAGATTCATGCAATGGAGAATGAGCTTCTTCTTCTTCTTCTTCTTCTTCTTCTTCTTCTTCTTCTTCTTCTTCTTCTTCTTCTTCTTCTTCTTCTTCTTCTTCTTCTTCTTCTTCTTCTTCTTCTTTCTATTACATAGAAGGAATGTACAAGAATGACCTAAAACAATAATACAACAAGTGCAATATATAAAGAAAAGTACATAAGGAAAATCCTAATGTCCGTGAATGAGTGAGCTGGCAAGAAACAAATGTGCCATCACTCTCGGTAGATAAATCTAGTAAAGCTCAATGAAGTATCCCTAAAATATATCGACATGACCACTATACATATCAAAGAAATGAAAAAGTGATACGTGTCATCCTAGATCATCACATGTCGAGCTTGGTATCTCAACACTCCCTTGAAGCTCAATGTCATGTCCTCTAATCCAAGCATCTTCCGAAACTTCTTTAGCTTCTTTGCTCCAAGTGCTTTAGTGAAAATATCAGCAACTTGCTCATTTGTTCTCACATAAACCAGATCAATATCACCTACTAATACCTTCTCTCTGATGAAGTGATAATGTACCTCTATATGCTTTGTTTTAGCATGAAAAATAAGGTTATGTGCTAACTATATGCTGCTAAGATTATCACAATAGATGGTGATAGGCTTTTGCACTTCCACACCTAAATCTGCAAGTAGCATCTCTAGCCGTGATGCCTCAGATGCTGCCATTACAGCACCTCTATACTCAGCCTCTCTACTTGACAAAGCAAACAATGGGTTGCTTCTTACTGCCCCATGTAATAGATTCACTCCCAAGTGAGAATAGAAAGCCACTAGTGTATCTTTTATGTGGAATGCTACTAGCCCAATCTGCATCGGTGTATCCATGAACCCAAGCCTACACTAGCTTCATAAAACAATGCATAATCCAAATTAGCACTCACATAACATAGAGTACACCTCAAAGAATCTAAATGTGGCTTCCTAGGAACCTATATAAATTGACTTTAATGCTTTCTTTGTTATCACCACCTACAACCAAGTCATCAACATAAATAGCCACAATCATGATGCCATCATCACCCTTCCTTGCATATAGTGTATGATCTGCATCACCCATAGAAAACCCAATGGTGGTTAAGTAATCAGCAATCCTTGCATGCCTAGCATGAGGGGCTTGTTTTAGCTCATACAAAGAATTTTGCAGCCTGCAAACATATTCTGGGTGCTTTGAATCTTCATATCCTTGTGGTTGATCCATGTATACTTATTCTTGTAACTCACCATGTAGGAAAGCATTCTTCACATCCATCTGATGCAAGTCCATCCTTTTGTTCTAGCTAATGCAACAAGTGCTCTGACAGTAGACATTTTAGCTACAAGGCTGAACGTTTCCTCATAAACAATGTCATATGTCTGTGCATATCATTTTGCTACCAAACCTGCTTTATACCTGCTTATGCTACCATTAGCATTGTGCCTTACCTTGTAAACCCACTTGCAACCTATGGGTTTCTTTCCTTGTGGCAATGGAATTAGCTTCCATGTTTTGTTTCCATAAAGTGCAGCCATTTCCTCATCCATAGCTTTTTCCCAATCTTCATTTCCAATTGCATCTTCAAAACAAGAAGATTCAGCACATTGTATTACCTTGTTCATGTAGACACAATGAAGAGCCATATAACTATCATATGTCAATCGTTCCACATAATTCTGCATCCTCCCAGATCTTATTTGTCTTCGGTCACTTCTCCTTGGATCATCTACATGTGCCTTTCTAACTCCTGGAGTCTTCACAGAGGGCAATCCACGTTCCTCATCAAGGCTCTTTTTTGAATCGCGTGAATCTCCATCAATGTCTTCAAAACCTATAGATGTTTTGCTACCAGCAAAAAACTTTTCTTTACCTTTCTTTAATGTAGTTCATGAATTTGCTAGATTGAAATTTCCATGCAATCTTCCACTCCTTGCATACTGGATTGGATTGCCAAGTTTATACTCTTCATTATGCTAAGCAAGTATTGTCCCAATTGCATAGGCACTTGCATTGACATGCAAATGAAGATATTTATAACTGACACAACAAGGTATGTTATGTGATGATTGGTAACAAAAGGATTGCAGAGATTGATCTTTGGCACAAGAGGATAGGACATATCAAAATTCCCAAGTTAAAAGGCATGTGCAAAGCAGGTTTAGTGTAGGGACTACCAAATCTTGAAGGCCAAGATCTACATAAGTTTTGTGATACTTGTCAGCTAGGTAAGCAAGCAAGGAAGCCATTTCTAAGGAGTGAGTACAGATCCTCTAAGCTCTTGGAGCTTATACACTCAGATGTTTGGGGCCCTAGCAAAGAGGCTTCATTAGGAGGATCTAGGTATTTTGTCACTTTCATGGATGAACACTCAAGAAAGGTATGGCTATATGTTATCAAGGAGAAATTAGAAGTGTTTTCATGCTTTCAAAAGTTTAGGTCCTTTGTTGAGAAAAATGTGATGCACACATCAAGACACTGAGGTTAGATGGAGGGGGAGAGTATTTCTCCAAGGAATTCACAAAGTACTTGTAGGACAATGGCATAAAGAGGCACTTTAAATGCAGGTACACTCCTCAACAAAATGGTGTTGCATAGAGGAAGAATAGGCATTTGGTTGAGATAGCTAGATGTCTCATAAATGAAGTTATGTTACCATTCTCTTATTGGGTTGAGGCTATGAATACAACTTGTTACTTGATAAATAGGGCTCCAATAGGTGGTATGCACAACTTGACTCCACATGAAGTCTATTATGGCAAGAAACCAACCATGGAGCACCTCAAGGTATTTAGATGTGTATGCTTTGTTCATGTTCCTAATGAAGTGAGAACAAAGTTAGAGCCCAAGAGTGAGAAATGTGTGTTCATTGGCTACTGAAATGAGCAAAAAGGCTACAAGTGCTACAACCCTCTCTTAAAGAAGCTATATGTGTCAAGAGATGTTGTGTTTGATGAGTCAAGGTCATGGTATGGAGATAAGGGCAAGGCAAAGTTGGATGAAGAGGATTAAGAGGAGTATACAGACCTTGATGTACATATTCAACCTTTGAGAGTCAATCACAATCAGTGGATCAAAGGCTTCTACATCTAAGGTACACTCATATGATCACCCTTACACATGATTATGAAAGACCATCCCCTACTTCAAAGTATAAAAGGCTGCAAGAGATAGACTATGACACTAGGGAAGCTCAAGAGGAGTCAGAAGAAGAAGAGTTTGAGGAGTTCATTACTCCTAATGTAAAGCTCAATAGACTCAAGAGGAAATTTCCCAAAGGTCAAGAGAGGTTTACAAGGAAGAAGGAACCCCCACAAAGGTATACATATGGTTCTTTCATGGCAAAGCACTATGCATACATGATGAATGTCATTGCAGATCAAGAGTCAAATTCCTATGAGGAGGCAAAGATCAAACTAGAGTAGAGGAAGGCTATGTATGAAAATTTCAAAGCTCTCAAGAAGAACGACACTTGGGAACTATTACCTAAGAAGGAAGGCATGAAGATAGTCCAAAACAGGTGGGTGTACGAGACCAAGAGGACTACAGATGGAAGCTTGGCAAGATACAAGACTAGACTAGTAGCTAAAGGCTTCATATAGACACAAGGGGTGGATTATGAGGAGACTTTTAGCCCTGTCGCAAACAAGGCTACCATTAGAGCTCTCATAGCCCTATGTGCAGCAAGGAGGTGGCATATCTACAAAATGGACATAAAGAATGCTTTCTTGAATGGTGAGTTACAAGAAGAGGTGTTCATGGAACAAACTCAAGGGTATATAGATCCACATCATCCTAGCTATGTTTGCAAGTTGAAGAAAGCCTTGTATGGCCTAAAGCAATCCCCAAGGGCTTAGAATTAGAGGCTAGTGGACTTCTTGAATAGATGTGGTTTCTCTCCAACTCATGCAAATCCATCCTTGTATATGAAGAAGACAAATGACAAGATATGTTTGATATGCATATATGTAGATGATCTCCTTGTAATAGGGGATGATGATGCAGGCATAAGGACCATCAAAGAGAAGGTTGGAAGAGAGTTCAACATCTCAGATTTAGGTACAAAGGACCAAGTTGCAGATATCCTCACAAAAGCTTGGATGTGACCAAGTTAACAAAGTTTTCAAAAGCTATGAGCTTACTTGATATGAACACTACCACCTTAAGCTTGAGGGGGATGTTGAAAATGTGAATTATGCAAGCTCTAGGTGGACATTGGGGGGGGGGGGGGGGGGTGTTAAATACGCTCAATGCCTCACCCTTATGTAATACCACCATTGTTCCATAGCACTCTATTTTGTAAGGCCCCAATTATGAGGAGAAGCCATGTGAGAGTGTTGGACATTGGAAGGTTTCTGACTTTGAGGTCACATCAGGTCTAGTGTAGACCATAGATGGATAGTTAGGAAGATTACTTCTAAAGCCATTTATTGGATTTGGGATCGATCCTATGTGAGGATCAACCCAAATCAAGGGCTGGAAACAAAAGTAGTTTTCTCAACTTGGGGAAGGGTATATTTGATGTGGGCAATTGGATCTACACTTGATCCTAAGTGTGGATTAAGCAAGATCAAGGGCTACAAACAAATGGTTGTTGATCCTACATTTCTACCATTGGATTTACCCCATAAATCAATGGTGGAGATTATTTTGGGCATGGATCAAGCAACCACGACCCTAGAACATGGGTAGGCCGACTTAGGCTTGGAGGACCTTATAAGGATGGTCCCCTCCCCATGGAAGTCATGGAAGTCTTGTAGATCATTGAAGACCAAGAGACATATACTCAAGAAGGCTCAAGGAGAGAGTCCTGCAAGGCTCAAGGAGCTGAGGCACAATTTTCCAAGCTAGGAAAACATAGGGGAGGGTGTTATATGCACAAAGGAGGAGCTATCAAGCCCACACCCCCTCTAGTCTCTTGTTAGTATAGACATAGTCTACTTCTAAGAGTTGTAACTCTTTGTGTATATATCCAGTTCACAAGATTTAAAGTGCATTCAGTATCTTATGTATGTGTCTTACTTTCCTTAAGAGGGCTTCTTGATATCAATTTTATGTGCAGAGAAGTTGGTGTATCTTTGTAACCCTAATTTTTTCATATCCTACATCTTTATGTAGTCTGTTTTGTACAGAGTTGTTGATTGATGTAAACAGATCCATTTGAGGTGTCCTATAGCTTGTTGAAAAGATTATGAACCATAATAAGTGTGGTTAAAAGATTAGGTGATTTGGATCAATGTAAGGTAGGTGAATCAGAGTTTTGTTGAAGGGTAGCAGAAAAGGTGTATGAAGGGACCTATATATTGGGTTCATTTCACTTCTAGTGTGCGAATCTAAGGGATTAAATTCCATCACCATGCATCATAGAAACAAAACCTCTTATTTTCATGCCCACGATGAACATACCCTACAATAGATATATCAAAGAAATCATATATCCATGCATCTCTTCATGTTTGACACTTGAAGGTGAAAGCTCCAAAGGTCTCGAGGCATTTCTTCCCACAAGAATGTTCCAAGCCAATGTATCGAAAAAATATAAACATTCAAGGCTATCTTCTCGTGTCTTCCACCAATGAAGATGTGTGTAATGAGGATAATGAAACATTTTAAACGTAGAGAATTCTATTCTATGTGGGAAACTAAAAGCTCACAGTAAGGAGCTTTGGAAATGGAATGAAATATGAGGTGACACATTCTTGAGAAAGATAGAGGTGGTGTATAAAAAAAACTTGACAAAGTTGAGAAACAAAAGGCATTACATTGTATGAAAACAAGGATCCAAACTAAAGCTTGAGTGCTCTACTTTGTTAAGCAACAGAAGAGGTCCATCTGAGAATTTTTTCTATACTTTGGGTGGGTTTTTAATCAAGGATTTTTTTGTTCTAGAGATCTATCATACATTGAGGAAGTGAAGCTTTGCCACATTTTTTTTACTTTGAGGGACATAGCTCAAGTGATTCCTATCGTCTTCTTTGAATACATCAATTACATAGTCTTGTCAGCTATTGGGCAAACTATCGAACTTCAGCTATATTTTTTTCTTTGGAACCAACTTCATCTATATTAACAAACGAGGGGATACAAGAAAATAGAGAAAGATGCAAAGGAGGCCTCAAGACCTATCCATCTTGCCATAGGGAAGCCGACAAGGAACAAGAAAAACTATGGGGAGGGGGGGGGGGGGGGGGGGGGGGGGATAAGGAGCTTTATGATGTTTTGATCACCTCCGTGCGAAAGCCACTTACGTATGAGCACGAAGACTCTATGATGCTTGGAGGGGGAGGGAGATCTTGAAGTCCATTATTTAACATCATATGGCGCTGTTATCGATAGATGGACATAATATTCTTCATAATGGTTTGGTTACCATGTGTGCCCAAAATCAAAACGATAAACAGATATACCAAGAGCTCCTTACTAAAAAAAATTAGGTGGTTGTACTCTCTCTCTCTCTCTCTCTCTCTCTCTCTCTCTCTCTCTCTCTCTCTCTCTCTCTCTCTCTCTCTCTCTCTCTCTCTCTCTCTCACACACACACACACACACACGAGACTAGGATGAAATATTATTCGTAATGATTTCGTCACCTCAAGTGCTCCAAATAAAAAAGGTAAGTGGATATACCAAGAGCTTTATCACTGTAGAAATACAGGTGATTGTGGATAAAATGACACCTAAATACCTTGACTAAGCCTCTTACGAGGGGCACATGGAACCTCGGCGACCCGAACTTCGGCCAAAACTAACACTTTTTGCCAGCTTGGCAGCACCAGTAGATGACGTGTACGGTAAGGAGTGGGGTGACCCGAACGGAATGTCACCCCACTAATTTTCCCGTTCAGGTCACCGAAGGATGAGCCAATTTATCGTTCGCGCTACTACTGAGCCATTTTATCCGCGCTGCCAACCATCTTCAACGTTTGAAAAATTATGTGCTCAAAAATTCATCGCGCTGCCACTCATCTTTAAATATAAATCATGGTGCAATATTTCAGGTTTACATATAAATCATGGCACAATATAAATTACATTTGGATATAAATCATGCCACAATATAAATCATATACTTTTCCACGTTTTCATTGCGGAATATTCCGATATGGTTCTTCTGTATCTATGCTTTACCTTATACACAGCTTACAAGTGCATTTTCGTATTGCTCTATTAATTGAAGTCAAATGCTCGATGCATACATTCTGTAAAAAATAAACATTAGTATCTATCGAGAAATAGGCATAATCAACGTATAAAAAGTTACTGGGAGTCAACCAATAGATCTTTTTCAGCGTGTCTTGAATAGAATATTCAATGGAATAGTTTGCAATTAATCTTATCATACACATATGTCACTTGTAGTCAATGTGTGAATTCTGCAAGCAAAAAAGAGAGGTTTTTGTTTAGGTTCAGCTCATCGGAAGTTCAATCATTGTCATGTGCCTCTAAGTCCGATCACCTAAAGTTCGGTGGCCGTGAAACATGTGCCCATAATTCCGGTGACCAGAGTTGATCGGCTCTATGATATATGTGCCCCCTAGTGCTCCGTTCGGTGACCCAAAAAGTGTAATCCGGTCACCTGAACAAACATGCATGTGCCCTCTCTCTCTCTCTCTCTCTCTCTCTCTCTCTCTCTCTCTCTCTCTCTCTCTCTCTCTCTCTCTCTCTCTCTCTCTCACACACACACACACACACACACACACAAACACACACACACACAAACACACAGAAATATTCTTCATTATGATTTAGTCACCTTACCAAATCAAAAACTTAAGTAGATATACCAAGAGCTTATCACTATAGAAATACATGTGATTGTGAAATTCATTATAATTTAGTCACCACCAAATCAAAAAGTTAAGTAGATATACCAAGAGCTTATCACTATAGAAATACATGTGATTGAGAATAAAGTAACATCTAAGTACCTTCACAAAGCCTCTCTCTCTCTCTCTCTCTCTCTCTCTCTCTCTCTCTCTCTCTCTCTCTCTCTCTCTCTCTCTCTCTCTCTCTCTCTCTCTCTCTCTCTCTCTCTCTCTCTCTCTCACACACACACACACACACAAACACACAATAGATGTAGGATGAAATATTTCACATAATGATTTGGTCACTCAAGTGACCCAAATAAAAAAAGTAAGTAGATCTATCAGAGCTTATCATTATAGAAATACATGTGATTGTGTATAAGGTGACATCTAAGTACCTTTAGAAACTCTCTCTCTCTCACTCTCTCTCTCTCCACACACACACACACCCAATGTTCAGTTGTAATGCATACTCCAACTTAATGCATAGATATATGTATGGAAGGTCTTCATGGGGAAATTTAAACTTATTTTGCCCATGCGGAGACTATTCATGTTGGCTATATTACCATAACAATCTGAAGTTGGTGATCCTAGTGTTGATGATAGGGAATACTGGATATCGACAAATAATAAAATGTTGATATGTTTTAGTTGTCTGCAGTCATGCAGACACTGGACAATGTATGTATACACTTAACATACTTCGGGCAAAGGATTAAGAGGATTCATTGCTCTTTTACACATGATTAGTGCACATTAGTAAATGGGCACTCATAACAGTAATATGTAGATACATCGAAATAGACTAATACACAAATAGTCTGACACAAACATGTAAACCCAAAGTTTTTGTACACAGATATTTCTGATTTGAAAACATATGCCTCTATTTGCAAATACAGGATAATCTATACTTGAGCTATTAGGGCACTCATAATGATGGATCTTGATATTTGTTATCAAGAAGATTTATCTACGCATTTGTATCGTTAATACATATTCATATAAAGAAGCAACTCTTCATCACCTTCTACAAGTTTCAGAAGAGAGTTGACACCTTTGCAATGGAGGCTACTAATATTTAGCCAAGCTAACCCATTTACAAATAAACCAATAATTTTTTGGGAAGGGCATTTAATTAGTGGAAGGATATCACCAATTATATCTCCAAGCTCTAAAGTCGATTATATGAGCCCCTGTTGCGTGCAGAAATCATAATTACATGATTCAGAAACAGGAAGCAAGCAATCTTTTTTTACAGAAAGCTTGGCACAAAATAATCATCAATAAAATTGCAGAAAGATGCTATGAAAATATGCAACAAAGAGATGGATTTTCAGGCATGCTTAAACTATAATAAAATAGAATGACTAATGGTCTAATAATTCCCCGATAGACTACAGAATAGTCAATAGCACCTTCTGAAAAGATAAAATCAATGCATGTTGTCACTCAAATAGACATTCAACAGTAAAGAGATAAGAATACTCTGAAGTTATGCAACACATTATCATTCTAATAAATATATGTATTAAGGCCCTGTGCTGCAGGCATACGGAATGAGGCACAAAAATCTGACTGTGGATGCCTTAATTATATTCAACTAGATTATTACAAAAATGTCCATCATAGAGTATCCCTGTCACAAGGACCTTTACACAGGCCAAAAGTTTGACGTAGCACATGTCAAACAATGATATAAATGCAAACATTCATAACTCTGAGCAACCGAAGCGGAGTCAGGGTTCTATCCACGTAAAAGACCTGTAATTGTACAAGTCAGTCCTCCATTTTCATCTTTTCCTCATGTAAATAGAAGTGATGAATATGGCCCCTATGATGATAATATCCACAATCTTTACTGTCTTCATGGATGTAAAGTAATATCAGTGCAATCTCCAATATCCTGCTGTGACCTCTCAAAAACGAATTACGTTGTTGATGCAGGCCTCTGCGAGGTCTACATAAGGAATCTTATGCATGTAAGAGCATGGGCACCCAATGTAAATGATAGGACAAATGCAATTCCGTACCCACGATGGAAGAAGGCACCCAACATTCTTGTGATTTGACGTGAAAGAAAAATGGATTTTGTCTTCTGGAAATCATCCATATCTGTGAACAACTGGACTGGTTTGACAGCCTGTTTCAGCTGATAAGCTAAACCACAGATAACTAAAGCAGACATGCAGATCTCTGTCAGGACTGCATGGTTGAGAGGTGTCTCCAATGCAAAAAACATAAAGCCTCCCCATGCAAGTTGTGTTGCACCCACCGCAAATAGGGCATATGAACATCTTCTCATGTGCAGTGTCATTTTTTCTCGTTCCTCTACTAGTTCTTTCAAAACTGGCACTTGATCCGTATCTGCTACCTCCTCATGATTTTCAGAAAGTAAAGTGAAGAGGTTCAGAGTGGTTTCCTTCTTACGTCGCTTCTTCTGTGAGTTGATGTCGTTTGAGCTGGCATACGTCCTTCTCATTTTGCTGTCACATTTATCAAGTACTGGCAGTACACCCAGGGATAAGCAAGGCTTCGTTGAGCATACAGTGGAGAGATTCCGTAAAACGGACGACCAAGAGGTCACAGAAAATAGATCTACTAAGGGGGGATGCCATATTTTCCCGCTTTCACATACACGAGATGGATGCCAGGCCTCAGATTTGCGCAAAGATCCTGCGTTCATACCACATTAGAGCTTCGCGTTAGAGATTGAATCGTAGAAATAACTCACAATCTGTGATCGCATCAATGCAATATTTCTCCTTACATGCGGAAACGAGCTGAAGACAGTCAGAAGGCAAATCAAACGTTCATCACCAAGAGAGGGCGCCGATACTTACCATTGATAGTGGTCGTCCCACGCGCCGCACAGCGGTGAAGTAGGGCTTCCTCTGTGCGGAAATGGCGCCTACAGAGGGCCGACTGCCTGCATAGTCGCTTCAGCAACATTATTTGACGCCTGCACATCTAGAGGCTTAGCAGCAACATCTTTTTTGAGCTTTCACTCCATTAAAGGTGGCAATCCTGGTGTGACAGCAGCATCAAAGTAGCGAAGGAAAGATGCGCAGTGAACTGTGGGGACTCGGGAGCACAAAGGATGGTCATAGAGAAATCCTTTAATTACTTAGGTAGGCAGGAGAAGTAAAAAATATAAGAGCACTCTTTTTTTTTAACAGAAGTTCGGTGGAAGCCTAATCTCCGTTATAGCTAGAGTTGATTAAAAGAACAATTATACAGTTGAATGGGCATAGTATAGTATCATGAGACTCTCTGTATCCCACAAAGCAAAGGTTACATAGTGCCGAAAGGCAACACCCGGAAAGAATTGCCCGAAGGCATACATAGAAAATTGGTTTAAATTGGCCAAAGGCATTACAACTAGCCTAGGGCCCGCATATGTCTAGCCGCAACAAGGGTGAGTTGAGCCCTCACCCCCACCACACAACCTAGCATGTGTGGACCACTCCTTTTTTTAGATATGAGAGGGTAGACAAACTAAAATGCAAATGGATTTCACACTAAGGGGATGAAAAGTTGATCGACCTTCTTTGTATCTTGTATCTCTTCTTAACTTTCTTGTACTTCTCTTATCTTTAATGTGGAATTGATTTGTTGGAAAAAAAAGATCAAACGTGATTAATTAAGGGGTTGTGTGAGCATCTTATGCTTAATCGAAGAGTTGTGTGTCAGTCTCTCTCTGTTAGGGGTGGGGTCTAGTGTATGTGTCTCTTTAAGGGACACCTCTCTTTCGGGTTCTTCCAAGGCAAAGGTACTCACTATCTTTGTGCTTGGGAGGTAGTGATCATAATCTCTAGATAAGGAAGGTTGTGATGGTGGAGTGATGTGACTTATGTAGAGCACCCAACTGAGGTTCAAAGGGCTAAAAAATTCCAGCAAAATAGTGCTGAAAATGCAGAGAATTTCCAGCCAAACATGGCTGAAATTTTTCAGCCAAAAATAGTCAAAACTATTGGAAAACTTCTATCCACATATGGCTAAACATTTGCATCAAAATATGGCTGAAAATGAGCATGAAATTCAGCCCATGCATGATGTACATATTGAAGATGTTTTACATAATGAACGCATGTCTATCAACAGTGCACAAACTATGCCAAAGTGGCTGAAACAAACTTTGCAAGACAGCACATTGAATGCACCTTTACTTGGTAGAACAAGATCAAGCTCTCACCATGCATCAAGTAATTTTGTGGATTATTCTCTTATTGCTACAACATGTAATGAAGAGCCACTTTCTTTTGAAGATGCATGTGACGATAAAAAATGGATGAGTGCTATGCAATCAGAAATGGATTCCATACATAGGAATGGTACTTGGGAGTTATGTGAATTGCCAAAAGGAAAGAATGCCATTGGTACAAAGTGGGTTTATAAGATTAAGAGAAAAGTTGATGGTCGCATTGATCGCTACAAAGCTAGATTGGTTCCCAAAGGATATGCGCAACAATATGGCATTGATTGTGATGAAACTTTTGCGCCTACTTCACGCATGACTACCATTCATATCGTGGTTGCATTGGTTGGCCATCGAGGTTGGAAAGTGCATCCGTTGGACATAAAACCAGCCTTCTTGAATGGTGATTTGCAAGAAGAGGTCTATATGAAGCAACCTCCTGGATTTGCTATGAAAGGGAAAGAGCATATGGTTTGTTGTTTGCATAAAGCCTTGTATGGTCTCAAGCAAGCTCCACGTGCATGGTATGACAAAATACATAAGCACTTGATTGCTCTTGGCTTCACATGTAGTCCGATTGAAAGCACACTCTATGTATGCAAAAATGGGGTGGATCTTGTAGTGCTTGTTCTCTATGTCGATGACATACTCTTGACTTGCTCATGTGATGCAAAACTTGACATTCTTATGGCTGATTTGCAGCATACTTTTGATGTCACGTATCTTGGTCTTTTGAGCTACTAACTTGGCATCCAGTTTGTATCCGTTGAGGGGGGAATTGGTATGTATCAACCAAAGTATCTTGAAAAACTACTTCAACATTTTGACTTTGAGGATTGCAAGCCAGTTTCCACACCAGTTGAGACAAGATTCAGGTTCTCAATTGAGGATTCGAGTGATGCATTTGACACTTCTCTTTATCAACAAGTTGTGGGATGTCTTACATATGCATGCAACACAAGGACACATATACAGTATGCAGTTTCCCAATTGATTCAATTCATGCATAGCCCTGGCACTAAGCATTGGCAAGCAGTGAAACGTGTGTTTAGATATCTCCAAGGCACTTTGAGCTTAGGTGTCTTTTATGGCAGAGATATTAAGTCATGCTTGCATGCTTTTACAGATAATGATTGGGCTGGTTGTTGTGATACTCGTGTGTCCACTAGTGGTAATTTCTTTTTCCTTGGAGACTCATGCATATCTTGGTTGAGTAAGAAGCAACCTATAGTGGTGACATCGAGTTGTGAAGCTGAGTACAAGGCAGTTTTCATAGCTACAGTGGAGTGTATATGGCTGAGACGCCTATTGATGGATCTTTGCATGGAGATTGATGCTGCTACGCATATTCTCACTGATAGTCAGAGTGCTTTGGCTGTTGCACAAAACCTAGTGTTTCATGCACGAACCAAACATATTGAGGTGCATTATCACTATGTGAGAGAGCGCCTGAGATATTGATTTGGTATATGTGCCTACACAAGATAATGTGGCAGACATATTCACCAAAGCTCTTCCACGGAAAGAGTTTGAAGCTTTAGGCTTATTACCTTGTGGGGGCTGATCTGTCACTCCCTGTATGTGTTCACATCATTCGCTCCAAAGGGGGTTTGTTACACTTATGTGTTCCTCGAGTAGCTTTGATGTGAACCTTTTCCCTATACATGGGCACTTTTTACTCTAGTAATGGCTAGAGGTTTTTTCCCCATGTTACCACATACATGATTCACTCTTATGTGGTGGTACTTTGTACTTGGGATATTATTCAACTCTTACTTCAGTTCAGTTCATCGTCAATAGAGAGAGCTATTCTAGCCATCGTCTTCTCCGTGTGTCTTGCTGCGTTTGTGCTCCTTGTGTGTGTTTCTTGTGTGTCTCTCGCACTTCTACACACACCCAACACTCCCTCCATCACCAAG
Source organism: Ceratopteris richardii (assembly GCA_020310875.1). Lineage (NCBI taxonomy): Eukaryota > Viridiplantae > Streptophyta > Polypodiopsida > Polypodiales > Pteridaceae > Ceratopteris > Ceratopteris richardii. Next base: position 194,505,301 of record CM035408.1, on the reverse strand, counting down.
TACTCTCAAGAGCTCTTGCGGGAGATAGAAGAGAACCCCACACCAATTTAGGTGATAAATGATTTATAGGATCAACTTCCCCAAGGCATTCCATCTCTATATGGAGATACCTCAGAACTACAGTTAGAGGATGGGTTAGATTTTGAATCTAAATCCCTACAAGATTTATTGCATTTCACAGGCCCATGGGAATCTAGATCACTAGAATTGAGATCCCCCATATTATTAGTGAGAAACGGAGACTCCACATACCTAGGAACATGGAGGCAATGAAGAATTCTAAAGTGCAATGTCATGTCACTTTGGATGACCTCTTGAAAGTTGAAACCAGAGTTGTGAAAACATGTGGAAAGTCAAGTTTCCCATTCTAAACCAACATCTAAGAGGAAAGTACCTGAGATCCTAGAAGACAAAGTAGAAGAAAAAAGTGAGGGTGAAGATGGTAACCCCTATTCTCCCACTACCCACCAGGGCCACAGTACTAAGGAAATCTTAGATTCAAGTGTAAGTGTTGCCATTGCTACCAGATACTTATGGATATGGTGGGGTAAAGCTTCCCTACGACCTATACAAACAAATCTTTAGATGGCTAATGGTCATATTGAATGTCCATTGAGATTGATGGAAGGGATCACTCTCACTGGAGTTTGAGCATACATTTGCTATATGTGAGTTTGGAAAGAACCATGTATATGAGATGATACTAGGAAGACCTTTTATGCCACGAATCCAAATAGTACAACATTGGGGTACCAACTCTTTGTACTTGCAACACTTATGGCTAATGATTAAATTCAATTTGAAATACTACACATATAGAGATATCCCACCCCCATAGTGGAATCCTATCCATAAGGTACAAGAATCAATTGTTGGAGTTTGAGTTATGCAAAAGCACACGAAGAACACAAGGAAGAAGAAGAAGCTTGTACCACAACAAAATATTGAAGGTATTACCAAGAGAATGTACAAAGATAAGTGACCCATTAGAGTTATAGGCATATATACAAGCTGGGGGGAAAACCTCCTAAAGAGGGAAAAAAATGCCTCGACAATCCTACATGTGTTCATACATATCACCATCGAAATATATTAACAAATCCCTCCTTGAAGTGATGCAATGAACAAGACATTGACACTCATGTGTAAGGAAGTGCCAAGCTTTGTGGAAAGAGATCAATCCACAAAATGAAGTAAGCCCAAAGCTTTGTGGAAAGCTTCAAAATTCTCCCTAGGAGAAACCCTTGTGAAAAGGTTTGCAACACTATCTTGTGTGGGCACATATGCCAAACCAATCTCCCCAGTATAGAACCTCTTCTTGAGATAATGATAGTGCACCTCAATGTCCTTGCTGGGAGAATGGAACACAAGATTCCTTGCAACTTATAATGTGCTTTGATTGTTAATGAGGATGGTGGTGGCATAAGACTAACCAACACCCAAATCAAGTGACAGGCATCTGAGCCACACACACTCAGGAGTCACTATTAAAGTTGCCCTATACTCAGCCTCACAACTAGAAGTGGCCAAACTGCTTCTTTCTCAACCAAGATATGCATAATCTACCAAGCATGAAGCCAAAATCACTAATGGACCCATGAGTGTCATAGCAAGTAGCCCAATTTAAGTAAAAAAAAATCATGTAAATATGGTGGTAGCACTCAAGCAGCTAGGTAGCACTCAAGTAGCAAAAGGTGCACTTAACTGCAACTTGCTAATAGAAACAACATCAAATGCATATCCAACATCATGAAGACTCAGCCATCAACATGTTTCCATAAGAATGGCAATACGTTTGCAATCTTCAAGGCCAAAACCTTGCAATAATGTGTCATTATATTTCGGATTGACACAAAGATATTCCCCATCAACTTGCATAAATTGAATGCCCAAATAATAATGAAAAATACCCAAATCTAACATCTCAAAAGAGGCATACAACAATGTGCTTCTCATTAGGACCAATGACCAGCATGTCACCAACATACACAACAATGATTAGAATTACATCATCTACATGCTTCGCATATAAGGTGCTCTCAGTTGGATTGTTCCCCAAACCATGTGCAATCAAGTAGGCATGTATCTTTTCATACCAAGCACGTGGTGCTTGCTTCAAACCATATAATGACTTTTTCAACATGCACACTTTTTTTCATGAACTTTTTGCACAAAACCAAGGGATTGAAATACATCATCATGTGGAACTTGTAATGGCTGAGAAATCACCTCATTCTGACCAGCATTTGATTGTCCACCTGCAAAAAGAGACAAAAAAGTGTCATAAACATCGTTTGAGCTAACTGATGTCTCCTTAGTACATGAAAGTAATGGCAGAAATGCATCTTTCATAAAAACAATATCACGATTAACCAAAATGCACTTAGTCTATGGATGATATAGATGATAGCCTTTTCTTTGAGAATTATACCCAACAATAATACATTTCATTGCTTTATCATCCAATTTCTTGCATTGTTGTTTAGGCACTAATGGATATATGAGAGAACCAAAGTCACACAGATGAGCAATAGATGGCTTGCAAACATGCCAAGCCTCATATGGAGTGATAGAACTTAGTGATTTGGATTTGGTGGGCACTTGTTAAGTACATATGTTGCACACATAACAACCTCAAGCCACAAGATATGTGGTAAATGTTGGTGCTGGACAATCATCAATTGATGATTAGGACAAATTTTGAAGTCAAAGAATAAAGCAAAGATCAACATATGAGGCTTGAAGTTTAGTGCATGGTCAGAAGATGAAGACTTGTATATACATGTATACTAATCTTGTAATTAGTTCATAGAAACTTTGTATCTATGATGATTCAGGATGTAAACATCTATATATACTTGATATAGATGTAGTACGAGTAAGAGAGATGATAAGTGAAAAGTTTTAGAAGTCATTGGACTTTAGAAAGTGAGAAGAATATGATTTTTCTATCAGATGTATGATTTCTCTTAATAGAAGAAAGTTGCACCTCGATCTTTTGCTAAGTGCTCCTTCTGTGTTTATCTTCTTGAGAAAAGCTTTTGTACAAGTCTAATTATATAGTTGAGTGAACTCTGTACAAGTTTTGAGAGTCTAATTGTAATCAGGCTGAGAGAATTTTAAGTACGAACATTTACATGTGTAAAGAGAAGAAGTGAAGGCAAATACAGGTGCAAATTCGATGGTCAATGTTTTGACCACATCTCCCTCCATAGTGTAAATTTTTGAGCAAGTAAGAACTCATTCTTTAAGTTGAGAGGTAAGCTACTTGTGGCTAAAAGTATTTGAATCAAGGTTGCATTGATTGGCGTACCGGAAATTTTGGTACCATGATCCGGTTTGGTTCGGTTCCATAATGAACCTTACATCCAGTTCATCCAATTTTTTTGTATGGTTTAAATGATGTTATTTTTAATAGTTGGCCCAAACTATTGCCAATTTACAATGTTCATGCATATACATGTATACATATCTACTATAATCACACACATATATATGTATATAGATGTGTATGTATATGTTTTTTACATGTATGTAAAAACCCTAACATACCTTATGAACCTTACCTTGGAGGTAAGATTTGGTTCATGTACCTTACCCTTACTGAACCTTACGATCCTTAAGAACCTAACCACCTTGATTTGAATAAACTTGGTCTAGTTTGGGAGAACCATGCATTAGAAGTTGCAGGTGTCAAAGTCGACTAAACAAAAGAACAGTTTCAGACATAGATACATTGTTTGGAGGAAATCTCAAGATATACTAATCCTTTTGAGAAGTTTTAACTTGGAGAGCAGACTTTTCTGAGTATTCAGTTTTTCACAGTTAACTCAAATCTTGATACTTTGGCATTAGTTTTCCAAAATTGGTTGAGGTTATGAGTTCTTCTTGATATAGAGGTGCTCTAACATCAAGGATAACTTGTTCTTTTGGAGATTAACACTCTCCATCAGTGGTATCAGAGCAGGAGTCATCAGATTTGAAGAAAGGAGGACCTCGACTATTGCAGATATACAGAAATCAATCTTTGAAGATTCAAAGGGTGAAAGGTTGAAGTGAAAGCTAGAGAAGGAGGCCTGAAAGCTCTCAAAAGGATCAAAAGGATCTACATTTGGTACATTCATTATTCACAAAGCTTGAATAATATATTGCACATGTGAAGAAAGGATGGGAGGTTCTCTTCAGATAGAGAAATTGGATAGAGAAAACCATCCTGCTTGGTCAATGAGGATGGAAGTTCATCTTATGAACAAAGAATTGATAGGATATATCACAGGTGAAGAAGAAAAACCAAAATTTAGGGATCCTAGTGTTCCAACTAGGGAAGAGCTCTCAAATTTGAAGACATGGATGAAGAAGGATGCTCAAGCAAGGAGCACTATCTACATCGGAGTCAATGATTACTTGCTACCTCACATTAGAGGACTCAAAAGTGCCAGTGACATATGGAATGCTTTGGAGGAGCATTTCGAAAACACTACAAAGTCAACGAAGGCATCTTTATGGGCAGATTTCACCACATTCAAGAAGAAGGCTTCTCAACCTATTTCTGATTATGTAGCAAGGATGAAGGATAAAGATGCATTAGGATCAATTGATGAAGATATTGAAGAGGACAAATTGGTAAGACAAATTCTCACAAGTTTGAGAGGAGATGATAAGTGGAAGCCATTCATTCTATCCACTGAATTGTCACTAGATCATTTCACTCTTGATTTGAATCAATTGCTAGGACATATGCTAACCTTCTACAAAGGCAATCAACAATTGAATGAAGATGAAGGTACTATGAGTCAAGCTTACTTCCTAAGAGGAAGAGGAGGTGGCAAAGGAAGAGGAAGAGGTAGGAGCAATGAAGATGGTCTTAAAGCTTGCTGGATTTGTGGTAAGACTAATCATTTAGCTCATGAATGTTGGCATAATAATCAGAATGGTGGAGGATATAATCAAAACTTTAATTCAAGAGGAAGAGATGGTAGAAATCAGAGAGGTAACTTCAGAGGTAGAGGTAATAGAGGTTTCTTTGGAAATAATACCTACTACACCTATGAATGCAACTTAATACCTATGAATGCAAGAAGAGGCTTTCAAAGTCAATCCTACAATAATACCTACCACACCTATGCTTCAGATCAGAAAGATAATTCAAACTTAATTATGAATGCAACTTGTGAAAAACAAAGTGAATATCAAAGAGTCTTCTACATAGACTCAGGGTTTAGCAATCACCTGAGTGGCAACATAGCTTTGATGACTGATTTGGAGGATAAGGTGAGTAATGATGTAGTTCAAACAGGTGATAACACAAAGCACAATATGAAAGTCCATTGGATTAGTAAAAGCTAAGGATGGAAGCACTCTTTTGAGTAAGGTTTCATATGTTCCTACAATCCCAAAGAATCTGATAAGTGTAGGGCAAATTATAGAGAAAGGTTATGAAGTAAGGTTCACTAATGATGAGTCTAAGACCCTTGTAATGGGTATAAACAAATTGTTTTAGGAAAGAAATAAGGAAGGATCTTCACATTGAAGATTCAAGGCAATGTTGGTCATGCCTTGTTCACTTATGGAGGACATAAGATCTCTGAGTTAGATCTTTGGCACAAAACACTTGGACATTTCAATGAAAGAGGTATTAAAGATATGATTAATAATGGTTCAGTGCTTGGATTGCCTAATGTTGCAAGTTAGCACATGACATACAGATGTGAAGCATGTCAATTAGGTAAGGCTCATAAGCAATCATATAATAAGCATGGTTTCATGTATTCAGAGAAGCTTGAATTGGTGCATACAGATGTGTGGGGTCCATCAAAGGACTTTAGCATTAATGATTTGAGATATCATGTGATCTATGTTGATGATGCTACTAGGTGGATCACTATATATGTGATCAAAGATAAATCAGAGGTGTTCAATACCTTTAAACATTATCATGTATATGCAAAAAGAATCACAGGGCAAAAATTGAAGAGGCTAAGGTCAGATGGAGGGGAGAGTATTTCTCTAATGAGTTCAGTGATTACTTATGGAATGCAGGTATAAAAAGGGAGTTACTTGCAGGTACTCTCCTCAACAAAATGGTGTAGCAAAAAGGAGAAATAGAACTCTTGTTGAGTTTGCAACAATGATGAAGGAGAAAAATTGCCCTAATTATTTGTGGGTTGAGGTTGTTAATACAGCTACTTATTTGATTAATAGACTTCCATGTAAGGATTTGAATGGTATGACACCTTATGACGCATAGTGGGGTAAGAGACCTACCTTAGATCATTGCAAAGTATTTGGATGTTTGGCTTATGCATATGTGCCATCTCAATTAAGGCATATATTGGAACCTAAAGATAAAAAGTATGTGTTCATCGGTTATGATGATAAGCAGATGGGTTACAGATTGTGGAGTCCATCCACAAAGCAATTCCTTGTGTCAAAGGATGTTACATTTGATAAGCAAGGTACTTGGTATGCAGGTACAATTAATATTCATGCAAATGATGAAGAAGTCATGACCCAAAGAAAGGGGAAATCAAAGATTCAAATTCCTGATGATGAAGAGATTGTTGATGCTCAAATTGATAATGAAGAGTTGCCAAGGTTTGATCCAGAATATGAAGAACCAGAGATTTCAAAGAGTGGAGAAGTTAGAAGGTCAACAAGGAACAAAAAGCAACCCATAAGGTACAATTATGATACTTCATTTTTTACTACTAAAGATTATGCTTACATGGTGAAATCAGAAGAAGATCCTTCTACATATGATGAGGCAAAAGGTAAGGAAAACTAGGAGAAAGCTATCCAGGATGATTATGATGCATTGATTGAGAATGAGATATGGGAGTTGGTTCCCAAACCAAATAATCAAAAAATCATTGGATGCAAATGGGTCTACAAGACAAAGAGGTATGCAGATGGAAGTGTGTCTAGATATAAAGCTAGACTTGTTGTGAAAGGATATGCTCAAACATATGGTGTAGATTATGATGAGACTTATAGTCCTGTGGCAAAGATGACAACTATAAGGACTCTCATAGCTATTGCTGCATGTAAAGGTTGGAAGCTATGTCGATTAGATGTGAAGAATGCTTTTCTAAATGGCTACATTTCAGATGATGTTTTCATGGAGCAACCAGAAGGTTTCAAGGATAAATGCTATCCAAAGTATGTATGTAAGCTCAACAGAGCTTTGTACAGTTTGAAGCAGGCCCCAAGGGCATGGAATTATAGACTTGTGAAGTTCTTGAAAGAGCTTGGTTTCCAAGTGTCTAAGGTAGATAGTAGTTTGCTTGTTAAAGCAAGTGATGATGGGTTCATTTACATTTGCATATATGTTGATGACATAATTCTTACAGGTACAGATGAGAAGGGCATACAAAGTCTTAAGAAGCAAATGGAGAAAGAGTTCAAGATTAATGACTTGGGAGACTTGTCATATTTGTTGGGAATGGAGATTTCATATACTCAACATGGAGTATATGTGACTCAAGAAAGGTATTTGAAGAATTTGCTAATCAATTTTAAAATGCAAGATTGTAGGGTAGCACCTACTCCAATGGAGGTGAATAATAAATTAAGCAGATATGGAGGAGAAGAATTCAAGGACATGAAGCTATATCAAAGTTTGGTTGGTAATCTAATCTATGCTACATTGACTAAGCCTGACTTATCATATGCAATTGGAGTGTTATCTCAATTCATGCATTGTCCTAGGAAGAAACATTGGATTACAGGACAAAGGGTGCTAAGATACATTAAGGGTACACTCAAAGAAGGTTTGTATTATGGATTCACATCAGATACAAAAGTCAAGACATATAGTGATGTAGATTGGGCAGGTAATCCTGATGATAGGAGATCAACATATGGATATCTATGTTATGTGGGAGATAAATTAATCTCTTGGTGTTCTAAGAAGCAACATACAATTGCTTTGTTATCCACAAAAGCAGAATATAAAGGTATGGTTGAAGTTTCAAAGGAGGTTATATGGTTGAAGACTCTCATGAAGAGATTTGACATCATTCAGAGTACACCCACTATTCATGGAGATAATATGAGTTCATTGTATCTAGCTGCTAACCCTGTGTTTCATGCCAGGACTAAACATATTTAGATCCAATATCATTTATTGAGAGAGAAGGTGATTGATAAAGAGATTGAAGTCATACATACTTCTACAAAAGATCAGATTGCAGACATGTTAACCAAAAGCTTGGATGGACCTAAGTTGCAGAGGTTCAAAGACATGGCAGGTATAAAGAAGATGGAGAAAATCACAATTGATGATTGACGGGGAGCTGTTGGTGCAGGACAATCATCAATTGATGATTAGGACAAAGTTTGAAGTCAAAGAATAAAGCAAAGATCAACATATGAGGCTTGAAGTTTAGTGCATGGTCAGAAGATGAAGACTTGTATATACATGTAAACTAGTCTTGTAATTAGTTCATAGAAACTTTGTATCTATGATGAGTCAGGATGTAAACATCTATATGTACTTGATATAGATGTACTACGAGTAAGAGAGATGATAAGTGACAAGTTTTAGAAGTCATTGGACTTTAGAAAGTGAGAAGAATATGATTTGTCTATCAGATGTATGATTTCTCTGAATAGAAGAAAGTTGCACCTCAATCTTTTGCTCAGTGCTCCTTCTGTGTTTATCTTCTTGAGAAATGCTTTTGTACAAGTCTAATTCTATAGTTGAGTGACCTCTGTATAAGTTTTGAGAGCCTAATTGTAATCAAGATGAGAGAATTTGAAGATCACTTCTATCCTTTATTAATATGAGCTTCTAAAGACTAATCTTGAGACTGATCATGAGCCCCAAGAAACACATAATCCAAATAATCTTGGTTGAATGATTCCTCCTGATGATGATCTTCTATGTGCTTGGAAATGTAGAAATGCATATGCACTTTGCACTCTAGTTAGAAGGACTACTGATAGTTTTCTAACTCTCATTCAGCATGCTACAAAGGAGTGTGAAGCATGGAATATATTGAGAAATCAATATGAAACTTGTAATCAGACATGGATTCAGAACTTGGAGAACTAGCTAGCAGCAGAGAGGTTTGTTGATGGGGAGATTGTAGAGATGTTTATCACTCACATAAAGAATCTACGAGTTCAAATGGTGGGATCAGGTGTACAAAAGTCAAGTGAGGAGATATCTTGGCATTGTCTTCAAATCTTTCCACCTAAGTTTGATGGTTTGCTAACTGCTCTTAATACTCAAATCAGACCTCAACCACAAATGTTTGCAGAATTCAATGTCTTAATCATGGAGGAGGTGCTGCAACTCAAGGCAAGGAGTGGTGATAGCAAAGGAGATGCTGCATTCACAACAAATGCCAAAGGAGGAAAAGTGAACTCTTCAAAAGAAGGAAACAAAAAGAAGAAAGAAAAAAATAAGTTCAAGGGAGAGTGTTTCCACTGTAAGAAGAAAGGACATAGAATCCAAGACTGTCACATCAAGAAGGCACAAGAGAAGAATGGCCCTTCAAAGGTGGCAAGGGCAAGGAGTCTACAACATAGTAGAAACATAGCTTGAGTTATTTGTTATGATAGAGGAGGTATGCTCCAAGGCTAAATATTCAAGAACGGATGACTCATCGGTGTTGGACAGTGGTGCATCTCATCACATGACGAGCAGAAAAGACTTGTATAGTTCCTTATAGCCTCTAAAGGAACCCATCATAGTAAAGGTAGGCAACAATGGAAGATGTCCTAACGGAGGGTGAAGGTATGTTTTCTTTAATTAATTCTAATGGGGATGTCAAAAAGCTTTCAAATGTGTCGTATGTTCCAGAAATCAAACAAAATCTACTTTCAATAGCTTCTATAATTGATCAAGGTCATCAAGTATCTTTCAGTAAAACAAGAGCTAAGATTATGGACAATAACAACAACATTGTTGGGACTGGTGTAAGGAGGAACAACCTCTATGAGTTGTGTGCTCTTACAACCACTACAAGTGTGGGCACAAGTAAGCTATGGCATGAGAGATTCAGCCACATTGGATACCCTGTGCTAAAGGAGATGCATCATAGGGGTATGGTTGCACACCTACCATCGATTGCAGAAATGAAGGAACCATGTGAAGCTTGCATGATGGGCAAGCAATAGAGGAATGCATTTCCATAAGAAAGCAAGAACAGCGCAAGATATCCTATAGACTTGTTGCATGCTAACTTGTGCGAAAAAATGCGTACACAGTCCTTGGGCGGATCTTCCTACTTCATGTTACTTGTCGACGACTATAGCAGGAAGATGTGGGTGTACTTCCTTCACAATAAGGCTCAAACTTTTGGTAAGTTTAAAGAATGGATTAAGCTTGTTGAGATAGAAATAGGGAAGAAGATGAAGAAATTCAGGACAGATGGTGGTGGTGAGTTCACATCAATAGAGTTTGAAGATTTTTGCAAGAGTAAGGGACTCAAGCATCAACTCACAATGGCACATAGTCCTCGATAGAATGGTCGTCGAAATCAAACTATCATGGAGATGGCAAGGTGCATGTTGAAGGGAAAGGGTTTACCTAATCAATTTTGGGTGGAGGCTGTCAACACTACAATTTACATCTTGAATCGAAGCTACACCAAGGTAGTTGATGGAAAGACTCCACAAGAAGCCTACACTGGTAAAAAGCCTTCTATTTCCCATTTCAAAGTATCTAGAAGTGAATATTATGTACATGTTCTAGATAGAGAGAGAAACAAGATTCAACCAAAAAACATCAAATGTATCTTCCTAGGGTACAACGAAGATAAGAAGGCTTATAAGCTTTATGACCTTGAGGCTAAGCAGATCATGTCGAGTCACGATGTGGTCTTTAAGGAGGAGCTGCCACATGCAGTGGAGGAGGAAAAGAGAGCTTTCAATTTATCATCAAGGAAAGGGGCAATCCACTATGAACCTGGCCCAAGAGCTGTCCCTTCTACACAAGAGAAAGAACCATCATCTTCGAATGATGAGTTTGAAAGTCACCAACCTATCATCACTGAAGTGGAAAAGGCATTGCCATGTTGGGTGAGGAAGCTCTAAGATTTTGTAAACCCCATCCCACAGTCACTAGAATAGGTTGCGGATGGACCAAGGCAATCACAAATAATAGAGGAACAAAGACGAGCAAGCACCCATATCGTAAACACAACCCTAATGGCTGATCTCATTCAAGAACAAGCAACAAAACCAACCAATGTGGAAGAGGCACTCCACAATCCAAATTGGAGGGCTGCCATGCAAATTGAATACAACAATATCATGAAGAATGAACTTGGGAGCTAGTGGAACAACCACCTAAGCACAAAGTCATTGGCACCAATGGGTCTAAAAGATAAAGCACAAGGCTGATGGTACTTTGGAAAAGTACAAAGCAAGACTTGATGCACAAGGCTTCTCACAAGTTGAATACATTGACTTTTGTGAATCATTTTCCCCGACTACAAGGATGAATACTATCCAAGTAGTACTAGCTATGACTGCACATAAGCATTGGCCAGTCTATCACATGGATGTCAAGTCAACATTCCTAAATTGAGACCTCAAGGAGAAAGTATATGTGTCTTAGTCACTAGGGTTTAAGGCTCCCCATTTAGAGAACAAGGTATGTAAAATGAAGAAGGCATTATATGGGCTAAAACAAGCCCCTAGAGCATGGTATGAATGGATAGATAAGCATCTCTTGGAACTAGGTTTTAAAAGATGTGCTTCTGATGCTAAGTTATATGTTCTAAAGAGAGGAGGGAAGACAATTGTGCTTGTACTCTATGTAGATGACCTTGTTATTACAAGAAATGATGATGCTCTTCTTCAACAAATGAAAGATGCCCTGAGTTTAGAATTTGAAATGACAGACTTGGGCTTAATGCATTATTGTTTAGGCCTTGAAATTCGGAAGGAACTAGGGAAGATTTTCATCTCTCAACAAAATTATGCAAGATAGATATTGAAGGCACTCAACATGGAGGATTGCAAGGAAATTTCTACATCTATGGAATTCAAGACAAAATTATCTATTGAAGATACTTCACCTCCTATGGATATTGGAAGATACAAGAAATTGGTTGGAAGTCTCATCTATTTATGCAATAGCAGACAACATATCTCTTATGTTGTTTGAGTAGTGTAAGCCGCCGGATTGGCAATTGTAAAGCCTGTCTCTTTTTCATATTCCCCACGAACCAAAAGGTCGTTGCGTAGATGTTGTATTCATTTATAAATCAATGAAAAAGACGCTTCGGTGATGACCAGCAGATCGCCAGACTGTCTGTCTGGGCGATACGTCTGTGTAGTACCGTAGTGTTGTGTTTTCATAACTCTGAGTCATATTGTGTCTTTCTGTTGTGTTTGATTATCTGTATTTGTGCGTTACAGATTGAGTTACGGTAATGTTTACATTAAGTGAAGTATTGAATCGCTGTTCTGTAAGTTGTTTACTGTAAGTATGTGTTATGATAGCATTCATCTTGTACGCCAGTTACTGAGAAGTCTTAATCTGTGTATGAGTTGACACTCTGTGAGTGAGCGAATCAGAATAGTAAGTCTGTAAGGAACGAGTCTGAGTTTTTTGTTAGTAAGTTTGATTAGCAGAGTTGATGAACAAACTGTCATGTGAATGATTAATTGGGAAAATCAAGTATAGGGCCTCTGATTATTCAGACCCTTTCCACTCCCAAGAACCCGAAAAGAGATTAAACGCATCTCTGACGGCAAGACCCACGTTTAACATTGGCGCCGTCTGTGGGAAAGTGGCACCAGAATGTTGCAAAATTAGTTATGGGAAAGTGGCAATAGATTGTTGCAAAGTGATTATCGGAAAGTGGCAACAGAGTGTTGCACAGTGATTGTGGGAAGGTAACCATACATTGTGAATCGACAGTAAGGTAGAAGTAGTACAAAAGTGATATATGCCGGTTACTCGGTCCGGCGAGTCATATCCGAAGTACAGACAGCCTTGGGTGGTACCAAATTTGCAAAGGACACCCCTAGGAGGAAGAAGTACAGAGCGGTTAGGTCTGGTCGCTGAACAAGCGAAGCATATTAGTAGTGATTCCGGTAGTGTTCCGGTGGAACATACTGCTATTCCAATAAATTCTAGTGAAATCTCGGTGCAGTTTGCAGAAGAGACAGTAACTTCGGAGTCCACAAGAACACAGTGTGCAGTTGATCCGACACTGTCTGGTCAAGATTCAAATCTCTCTACGGATACAGGTGTGTTATCCAGAGAGGTCTTTGAAGGTGAAAGAATACCCTAGATTGGGGAAAGTTCCACTAATTCCGGTGGTAGTTCAGCCCTGGTTGCAGAAAATTTACAATTTTCCGGTGACAGTGTTGTACTTCCCGGTGAATCTTCATTTCGAACCCCATTGTTCAAAGCAAGTTTGGCTACGTTTGATACCGCAGAAGAGGATAAGCTATTCGAATTAGAAATTCGTAAGAGGTTAAGCGCTATTTTCGAACCGGAAGGAGAGCAGTCTAATCATACAGACTCCGAAGAACCAGAAGCACATCTTCAGAATTCAGGAATTAGTAACAGTACTGACACTAGCACCATGAGTAGGCAACAACAACAACAACAACAACAACAACAACAACAACAACAACAACAACAACAACAACAACAACAACAACAACAGCAACAACAGCTACTTCCACCTCGTCCGGTTCCAACAGGAGTCACCTACACAAAATTCGGTGGATTTCCATGTGATGATCCTGATGCTCATGTACGTACCTTTGAAATTAGTTATGCAGTACTTAATCATCCACCCGATCTGGCATACAAGGCCATAGTATTCCAGTCAACACTAGTTAATGAAGCCGCCAAGTGGCTTACAAAATATGATATCAACCATTTCGACACCTATGAAGTGGTAAGGGATGCGTTTCTACAGAGATTCCAGCTAAAGAAGAACCCTGCTGAAATTTTCGATTACTTACAAAATAATAGACAGAAGCTGAATCAAACAGTGCAGGAATATGCCACCCTATTCAGAACTCATTTGAGACAACTACCTCCGGCACATGCTAATTTGCTGGATGATGTCATTACGCAGTGGTTTATTAATGGTTTGACTCCGAAGCTCAAACAGATTATGATCATCTGTTGTGTGGGAGCCATGACACTAGATGCAGTTATTGCAATGGCGTTGCAACTCGAGCACAAGGTTGGAGGCTTTAGTGAAGACCTGGAGTGGTTAAAGGCTAGTAAAACTGTTGCAGAAGATCCGGCTAGACAGATATATTGCACCAAGTGCAAGAATACAGGGCATGCTAGTACCACCTATGCACTTGATCAGATGTATTACGCTATCTGCAATACAACCGGACATTCCACCAAAAACTGTGCATATAACGCCAAAGTGCAGGGAACAGCAACTGTAAATGCCATTATACAAGAACTTGGACAGCCAGCCACACACTATGTACCCCCTCAGATGAGAAACAACCAACAGCAAGAATACAAAAATTATAGAGGATAGAGAAATAATAACTACAATGCAAACCGCTGGCAGACAGGTACATCACAGGAAGGTCCTGCTTTGCCACCCCCTTGCTATCATTTTTGTGGTCAATTGGGTCACATTCGAAGATTTTGTAAAGATGCAGCCGAATATGATCAGAGAAAGAAAGAGCGTCAGAACCCGATGACCAACATGGTTCATATCACACCAATAGAAACACAAGCTGCAGTAATCCAGACCAGGTCCGGTAAGTAGTTGCAACCAGCAGCTGAGGTATTTGAACCTAGCATCCGTGAACAGCAGAGAATGTATGATAAAGCTAGCCAATGGACCACCATCGAACCTCCAATGTTCCCAGCTCCAATTCCGGTGACCCAAGTTCCACTGCCAAAAGAAGGATCACAACAATAAGATTCTACCCCAGTAACAGACGCATCATCTTCAGAATCAGTGAAAAGTACAAGTCAAGCAGATCAAGCATGGGAAATTTTATCTAAAGCATCCATTACTCTTCCTCTTGGAGAGTTACTTGCATTAGTACCAGGATTTCGGCAACAATTTCACCAACAGCTCAGTCTGGGATCTTCCTGTATTCCAGCGACAGCAACGGTACAACCGGAAACTAATTCTACGGTGGATCATTCGGTCCCCTTAATTACGGTATGGTACAAAAATCACAAGATTACTCAAGTACTAATTGATGGTGGTTCCGGTGTAAATATAGCTACTGCAGCCCTTTGCAAGAAGTTAGGGTGGGACCACATTGAGCCTGTCCAATTTTTTGTTAGAATGGCCGACCAATCTCGAGTCCATCCAGTAGGACTTGTAAAAAAATGTCCCGATAACTTTGCAGGGTACAACATTTAAGATGACTTTCGTAGTTTTAGAACTACCAAAGTCCAGTCTTGATTATAATCTTCTTTTCGGCCGTCCTTGGTTGAAACAAGCTAAGGTTATAGAGGATTGGTCAGCACATGAACTCACTTTCAAAGACAATAATCGTAAATATGTTGTCAAATTGGATGCTATTCAGCCCTGTGAATTACATGCTAGACCATATGTAGCAGAACCGGTCCACATGTTAGATGGTTTATCCAATGATGAAGAAGAAGAATTTTTAAAGAATAACATTGATTTGATCTCCTTAGGGACTGTTGATCTGCAAACTGTTGTAGATAACTGGAACCCGGCAACCTGTACGGTGGTGCCTGTGACCGAAGAAGTGGAGATAACAGATACTGTTGCTATGGATGAAGCCACTATACAGCAACTTTTACAACCAGTTGACAATTCAGGAAAACCTCATCAATTCTATGTTCCTGAAGATCAGTTAATTACCTATAATTTAGGAGATGATGTTAATCCGCGACCTGTCAAAATAAAGGAAGGATTGTCTGAGGTGTTTCAAGATGATTTGATTCAGCTTATTCGTGAATTCTCTGATGTGTTTGCATGGGATTACCGTGATATGAAGGGTCTGGATCCTCGCATCTATCAACATAGGGTAGTGCTCAAACCTGAAGCAAAGTCGATTAAACAACCCAGCTACCGTATGAACCCTAACTATGCAGCACAGGTTAAAGCAAAACTTGATCGCCTATTAAAGGTAGGATTCATTGTACCTATTGAGCATGCTGAATGGATCTCCCTTGTGATTGTACCAAAGAAAAACAAACAGCTCCGAATCTGTGTCGATTACCGAAAATTAAATGCAGCTACCGTACCTGATCCATTTCCTCTTCCATTTCTTGATACAATGCTAGACAGAGTGGCTGGACATGAGGTGTATTCATTTCTTGATGGTTACAGTGGTTATAACCAGGTCCGAATGGCTGAACAAGACATACCAAAAACAGCTTTCATTACCAATTGGGGTGTTTTTGCTTGTACAGTTATGTGGTTTGGATTAAGAAATGCTCCTAGTACCTTTCAGCGATGTATGCAGGAAATCTTCTCGCCCTATCTTATCTACATGATTTCTCTTTATTTGGTAAGATGGTAGCACACCTGTATCATTTATAGTGTTGTTTTGAGAAATGTCGTGAATACAGACTCTGCATGAACCCAAACAAATCTGTTTTTGCGGTTTCATGTGGTAAGCTTCTTAGCCATATTGTATCTGCACAGGGCATACAAGTTGATCCAGACAAGGTTGCAGCTGTGTTAGAAGCACTTGTACCTACTACACCAAAAGAAGTAATGCGCTTCATGGGTCAAGTCAGATGGCATGGTCGACATCTACGGTCGCTTGCTCATTTGGCAATACCCCTGGATCGGCTAATCACTAGTACTCCTCGACAGTTTGATTGGACACCGGAATGTCAAAATGCATTTGATCGTCTAAAAGGCTTATTAACGCAGGTTCCAATTCTACAACCTCCTGATTGGGAACGCCCATTTCATGTTTTTATAGACGCATCAGATATAGCCATTGGAAGTGTTTTAATGCAACAAACTGATAAGTGGTTTCGGCCTATTTACTATGCAAGTCGAAGGCTTGCTCCTGCTGAAAAGAATTATTCAGTAACTGAAAGAGAATGTCTTGGTTTAGTGTATTCTGTAAAGAAATTCCGGCATTATTTGCTAGGCCGAAAATTCATCTTTCATGTAGATCATGCTGTGCTGGTATATCTGGTTCGGCAGCAGCATTTAGGTGGTCGTTTAGCACGTTGGGTTCTACTGTTATAAGAATTTGATTACGAAGTAATTCATCGACCTGGAACTGCACATGCCTTAGCAGATTTTCTCTCCAGGTTGGATTTCGGTGAAGCTCCGATCGGTGTTGATGACGCCACACCTGCTATTTATGTTACTGAAATGACTAGTGATGAATGTGCACAACCTCCTGAGACACCTACTTACTATGATCAATTATTAACCTTTCTTACTAATGGATGTCTTCCTCCTCAAACTTCCCCTCTAATGCGCCGAAAAATTACAGTTTACAGTCGCAGATTCTGGTTGATTGCTGGAGAGTTGTATTATATGGATCACACTGGGATTTTACTTTGTTGTATTCTCCACATGAAGTAAACTCAGTAATCGCTCTGGCACATTCAATACCCTCCGGTGGACATTTTGCAGCAGATTTGACGCATCGAAAAATTCTGCAAAGTGGGCTCTGGTGGCCTACTATGTACAGAGATGTATCTCAATTTGTGCAGCAATGTGACAATTGTCAGCGATCTGGACAGCCTTTACAATGCCATTTCTTTCCTCTACAACCTGTTTTACCTTTAGAACCTTTTCAGAAATGGGATCTTGACTTTATTGGACCAATCACACCTCTAGCAATCCTTAGCAACAACAGATATATTCTGACATGCACAAATTATGCTACAAGATGGGCAGAAGCTTGGGCTTTACGGTCTGCTACAGCTGTTTCGGTAGCAAAATGTCTGATGAAAGATGTATTCCCACGATATGGAATACCTTTGGAACTTGTGACGGATCAAGGCACACATTTTATTAACAATTTGATGAAAGTACTCAACTCTTTTCATATTCTACATAAATTCAGTTCACCGTATTATCCTCATGCTAATGGCCTAGCTGAAAGTACAAATAAGACCTTGTTGAATATGCTTCGAAAATTGATTGTGGAATCACCAGAAAGATGGGATCAATTACTACCTTCAGTATTATGGGCATACCGGACTACATACAAGGTCGCAACCGGACTAACTCCTTTCAAACTCGCATATGGAATGGAGGCAATTGCACCAATGGAACTTGTAGTACCAAGCTTACGTGTGGCCATCTCTCAGAAATTGTTACCTAAAGAGTCTTTACCATTTCGGTTGGAAACACTCAGAGAATTAGATGAGCATCGCTGGGAAAGTTTTCTGACTCTTCAAGAAGTGCAGTTGCGGCGAGCTCATATACATGATCGGTATCTTAAAACTCCAGTTTTTACGGTAGGACAACTTGTGCTGTTTTACAATGCAAAATCAAATCGTTCTGCTAGAAAATTCAAGTTACGATGGTTTGGTCCTTACTGGATTACTGAACAAGTGGGCCCAACTACTTTTCGGTTGACTACTTTGACCGGAATTCCTCTTCCTAAAGTGATCAATGGTTCAAAGTTGCGGCCGTATCATCAAACATCTGATTCACACTGAAGTGTTCTGCGGTTGCCCGCGTATTTTTTTTTTCTTTTTCTCTTTTCTTTACTTTTTCTTTTTTGGTTTTGCGTGTTACTTGGATTAGAAAAAACCATAAACTCCTCGTTTTGCTACATAATCATAAAACTCCTCGTTTGGATACGTAACCATGAATGTAAGTCGGCTTTTCTTATCGATTCCGCTCATGCATGCACACCGTAGTTATGAGGTTATCATCTCAACATCGCCGATAGCTACAATGATCCAATTGTTCCCTAGATATTCTTCAAATGAATATGTCATCCTTTGTCATCCTGATCCTGAAAGAACAGCCCTGCAATTTTTAGTAGCAATACTAAATTTGCAAAAACGTATATATGGCATATCTCGCCCATTCTACGCAGCGATAGATATGGCTGCTAGAGAGCCTGTTAATTTTGCCTCTTACTATTTCTGCCGCATTCACCGTGAATGCGTTTCAATCATTAAACAGGTTAACAAAGGAGATATGCCACGTTCACGATTACCGCACATTATTTCCTTTTTGTTCCCGGTCCTCCAAGTAGTGCAACCACCACCCAGAGGTCCAGTTCTATATCATGAAGAATCCGCGCAAATCCTGGAAGATGATGAAGAAGATGACGAAGAAATCTTCCAGCTACTCCGCCGAAAACGCATCAATGAAGCCGACAACAATGAAGAAGAAGGACATGAAGAAGAAACTTTCCACGACACAGCTACTTCGATGCATCATGATTCATCAGCTCAGTCATCTCCAAACTAGCAAAAAGAGCATGATGATACCGCAGATTCTAGAGCCAGTTCTTCTAAAGAAGAATCTCAACAACACTCCAAACAGGATAAGCAAGAAGAGGTGCAACATATTGTTACCGAAATTTTTGAAGAATTGATTACAACAGTGGAATCTGCAGTTGCCCATCCTGATGACAATACGCAACAAATCACCAAAAAGGTATTAGAAACTACCACTGTTCTTCTCACTCCTCCACCCATTCCTCCGGTCGACCCCATTATACTCGTAAAGCCAATTGAAGAGCCTGCCGCTTCATCCTCTTCACCGAATTACTCTCCCCCATCTTCGCAGCACCTTTTATCCGCCTCTTCATCTCAACACATTCATCCAATCCCCATGTTTACCGAGTTAGAATCAATGGGACGAATGCTCATCCAGTTTTCCCAGCAGCTTCCGGTACAACTGAGAATAATGACAGAAAATATTTGTCAAGAATTGCAGCATAAGGTGGATACCCTTGAGGCAGATATCACTCCATTGCAGGAAGAGGTAGATTCCGTAAAAGCAGAGAATCATAATCTGCGTTTTCAGATTAGCCAGCTTCAAGCACAACTTGCTCAACAAGAGACAATAATCAGTCAAAGAGATGCTGCCTTAGCCGAAATTACAGTAAAAGATGATTTATTGTATGCTGCTGATGCAGAAAACATGCAATTGAAACAGTTACTACAGGATAAGGAAGATGCATGCATAGCCCTAGGAGATTTGTTAAAGGAAACTCAAGATCAATTGAATGAAGCAGTACAGAAAGGGCAGGAAATGGCAGCTTTACTAAAGCAAATAAATACGCAGCTAGAGTTTGCAAATTCAAACCTATTTGAATCAAATGCTGCACTTAAAAGCCAGATGATGTTAGTCGCTCAACTACAGAAGGAGATACCAAAAATAAGAAGAGAGAGTGATGCATATTACAGGACCATCCAGTTTCAAAATCAAGAATTGGAAAGACGAGAAAATCAACTTGGAGCTCAAGCAGAAAGACTATCAAGAATAGATAAACAGATTGCAGACATGAAAGTCAGTCGTGATGCAGCTTTATCAAATGAATTTTATTTATAGGAAGCTTTTCTGCAGACATAAGCAGAACTTCTGATGAGCCGGGTTATTGCCACCAGTTCAATAAGAACTGATGCTCAGTTAGTAGACCCCGAAGTCCTCAAACAGATATTAGAGTCATTGAAAAAGAAAATTGCCCGGACATTTAGGTTAGCTAGAACTATGTATTTAGAGGGTATAATCGATGAGCCATAGAGTTTTGTATACCTGCGGGTTCAAGTCCACCGTGCATGCCAGTGTAAGCCGCCGGATTGGCAATTGTAAAGCCTGTCTCTTTTTCATATTCCGCACGAACCGAAAGGTCGTTGCGTAGATGTTGTATTCATTTATAAATCAATGAAAAAGACGCTTTGGTGACGACCAGCAGATCGCCAGACTGTCTGTCTGGGCGATACGTCTGTGTAGTACCATAGTGTTGTGTTTTCATAACTCTGAGTCATATTGTGTCTTTCTGTTGTGTTTGATTATCTATATCTGTGCGTTACAGATTGAGTTACGGTAATGTTTACATTAAGTGAAGTATTGAATCGCTGTTCTGTAAGTTGTTTACTGTAAGTCTGTGTTACGGTAGCATTCATCTTGTACGCCAGTTACTGAGAAGTCTTAATCTGTGTATGAGTCGATACTCTGTGAGTGAGCGAATCAGAATAGTAAGTCTGTAAGGAACGAGTCTGAGTTTTCTGTTAGTAAGTTTGATTAGCAGAGTTGATGAACAAACTGTCATGTGAAGTGATTAATTGGGAAAATCAAGTATAGGGCCTCTGATTATTCAGACCCCTTCCACTCCCAAGAACCCGAAAAGAGATTAAACGTGACGGCAAGACACGCGTTTAATAGTAGTAAGCATGTTCTCTAATAAGCCTTGCCAAACTCATTGGAAGACCAGCATGTAGATACTTAGGTATGTGAAAGGAACCGCTAATTATGATATTCTTTATGAAGAAGGATCATCTTTGGTTGAATATTGTAACTCAAATTGGACAAGAGATATTAATACTAGAAAATCAATTTCTCGATATTGCCTTTCTTTAGGATCAGGAATTTTCTCTTTGATCAATAAGAAGAAACCAATTATAGCTTTATCTTCTACTGAAGCTGACTACAAAGCTGCATGTGTTGCGACATGTGAAGCAATATGGTTAAGGAGGATCCTATGGGACATATGAATACAAGAACATAAGACTACAAAGTTGGTGTGACAACCAAAATTTCATGGCCATTGCCAAGAATCTTGTTTTACATGCACATACCAAGCACATAGAAATTTAGTATCACTATGTGCATGAGTTGATTGAGGATGGGGACTTGGAGATAAGATATTGTCCAACTAAAGAAAATGGATCACACATCTTCACCAAGGCTCTTGGGAGAGAGCAACTTCTTTGACACTTTCCAAAGCTTGGGATTGAACTAAGGAGGTAGTTCACTACAGGGTGGACATTGAGGGGGGGTGTTAGATATGCTCAATACTCCACCCTCAAGTGACCACGAATGATCCATGGTGCTCTAAGTTATAAGGGCCCCATTATGGGGAGAAGCCATTGTGAGAGCCTGTACATTTTTGGAACCCTAACTTCTAAGTTAGGTGAGGTCTATGTGTGATCGTTGATGGTTATAGATGATCTTTGTGAGCCTAGCCATTAGGTTAGATAAGGTAGAAACTTCGAGGCCATTGGGTTGCTATTCAAGGTGAAAATAAAGGCCCTATGGCATCCTGCAATTTCCCCATAGAACCTTAATGGGGGGAGTGCAGCCTTCTATAGGGTCCAAGGGGCCTCCCCTTGGCCCATAGGGCCGAGACGGTAGGACTTCTAGTCGTGGAGATATTGTCGAGTTGTAGAATTTGCTGACTATTTTGTATCTCTGGACTATGTTTATCTCTATCAACTCCCCTTGTAAAAGCTATATAAGGATGGCCCAGGTTGAGCTTTACATAGCCTTGCACACTAGTAAGCCCTTGATCTAGAATCTATCTAGATCACCATCTAAGGTCCACATTGGGAGCACATGGGTGGACAACACCATCGTTGTAACTACATTATGCTTGGTAATATGTAAATTTGAGTTCTCCATCTCTCATTTTGGGTATATATTTTTCTATGTTTTTCTCTCAACTCTATCTACTGGTTTATTCTCTTGTCTTGTTATTTTCTTACATCCCAAGCATCCTTTACTATTTTGAAAGAGAGAATGTGAGGGATAATGGCATGTTTGATAGACAAAGCTATCAATGCATGTGCCTGAGCATCTTTGCCATCCCAATGAAGTTACTCCGAAATAGGTGGATCAGGAACTACAACACGAATAGGGATTTGAATATCATCATCTCCAACACCCTCTGCATCACCTTCAATAACTATATTTGCAAGTGTAGTAGGTCCTTTTTCAACAACTTGCATGATATTCCATATTCCTTTTGCAACCAATTAATGAAGCATCATATATGCCCATAATGGGTAATTAGTATCATCCAATCAGTCCTCAACAACCAACATATAGAATACATCATTGCTTTCAGCAATGGCCATTGACTAAAATACCATGATGCAAAAATATGACTATATCTTGAAAAGTTGAACAAAACTACCCTATCAAGCTCTGCTAAATCTGTGGTAGACTTTGAGTCACTTGTATTGGCGAAACAAAACCTGTATATATGTTTGGCACAAAAGGATGAAATTTCCTGCACAGGTGCTTTGATAGTGCATTCGGAGGTTGGAACAAGCTTAGATCATGATTTCGACACCACATAGAAAATGTGTTTTGAACTCCTAATCGTGTTGAGTATGCTAACCAATTTTCATGTGATTTTGAGACTGTGATCAGAGGGGTGTTGATGATGCCCTAGATGAAGTGGCAACTTGCTCTGGTACCAATTTTTGGAGTTTGAGGTCTACAGAAGCACACAAACACCACAATGAAGAAGAAGAAGAAGAAGAAGAAGAATAAGTTTGGAGCACAACGTACAATATACTGAATGTACAAAGATACATGAACTTTAGGGTTATAGGTGTATATACAAGCCAAGAAAAAAAAACCTCCTAAAGAGGAAAAAAAGTGTCTCAATGGTCCTATGTGTTCACACACATCAATATCAAAATATATCAAGAGCCACTACAGTCAAGAAGATAAAAGCTTTGATTGATTTAGGAGCTTCCATGAGTGTCATTACATACTCTTGCTCTCAAGACATGGACATATGTGTGAATCGAGTAGACGCATACCTCAATGGATTAAGGAGGAGACACCTCGTCTTTGGGAGAGGTTGAAGTGTCTATTCTCTTGCATGAAATTCCTCTGACAGTCAAGTGTTTGGATTTCCATGATGACGTATCTCACAAACCCTTTAGTATTGCGCCAAAATTTGATATACAATCATGCAGTAGACTTAAACCTTAGGAAATGACTCCTTCAGGTTTGGGTTAATAAAAAGGAGTGTCTTACGATTGAACTCGAAGGATATGATCCTTCTTGATCCAAGTCCACACACACCATACCTGCTTGCAAATCTGACATGCATAATGATTCAACCCTAGTTGGACAATCCATATGAGTGTTAGAGCTCCCCTTCTTTTCCAAAGGAAAGTGATTCTACCACTACAGGCCGACTTCAAGCTCAACACCAACCACCAAGTCATAAAGTGAAGAAACAACCATATCATCCTCAAACAACATGTATGCAAATGATTAAAGTTGTATCAAAAGCAAAATAGATATGGGTGAGGAAAGACGAGTCTATCCTAGAAGCTTTCTAAGACATAGGATAGTGGAAATACATGATGTGATTAAGAACATCATGTTGGAGTTTGAGGTCTACGGAAGCACGCGAACAAAACAAGGAAGAAGAAGAAGAAGCTTGGAGCACAACACAAAATACTCGATGTATTACCAAGAGAATGTACAAAGATAAGTGAACCATTAGGGTTATAGGCAAATATACAAGCCGGGGCAAAAACCCTCGTAAAGAGGGAAAAAAGTGCCCCGATGGTCCTAGTGTGTTCACACACATTACTACCAAAATATATCAACAAAAAATCCCCTTGAGAGTGATGCTTTGAACAAAGAGCTGCCACGCATGTATAAGGAAGTGCCAAGCTATGTGGCACTACATCTTTATTAGTTATTGGCACTTCCTTGATGCTTATCTTTGACTGATCATTTAATTGAATCAAGTGTTCCTGTTCAGTTTATACTTCCTGGTGCTGTGCTTTTTGTTGTTGATTGTCAGGTGTGACTTCAACCTGATTTATTTCTGTCCATTCTGCGTTGTTCATTTCAGTTCCTATATCAGTGTCTAAGGTGTCCTTCTCTGGGCTGGATTCTTCATCAGAGTTCAAATCTTCTAACCCTAGTTCTTTGTATCTGGCAGATTGTTCTGGAGTATGTTCTTTATCTTTGTGTTTCTTTTCCTGGCTTGCCTGTCGGTAATGGTGACCTTGAATGTTTAAATTTACTTGCCCCCGCATATACTGATGCATTTCTTCCAGGGCTGCAGAGATGTCTCTTTTCGTAATTGGTTGTTGTGTCATCGGAATCTTTGGCAATATATGTGTTCTCTTTGATTGTGGTGTCTCTTGAGCTTCTTCCTCTCTTAGGCGTTTAGTCCCCCTCATGGGTTTCTTTGAACTGGTTCCTACTTCTTCAATAGATATGGCTGTTTTCTTTTTCTTTGGAACAGTCGCTGACTTGGCATATTTTGCTAGATCTGTTGATGTCAGCATCAAGCGTAAGTAATTCTTCATGTCAAGTGCCTCATAAATGAGTAGGGTCAAGGCCAAACTACC
The DNA here is from genome assembly GCA_020310875.1 of Ceratopteris richardii. NCBI lineage: Eukaryota > Viridiplantae > Streptophyta > Polypodiopsida > Polypodiales > Pteridaceae > Ceratopteris > Ceratopteris richardii. Next base: position 194,480,079 of record CM035408.1, on the reverse strand, counting down.
ATTCAGAAACTTTTTCTGACCCCACTTTTTCTTTGCTTCAAATAGGCGGTCTTGAACATATGGAGTCATGTTTACTTTATTTCCCACTTGTCTCATAGCATGTGAGAGTAGTTGCACAACAATCTTTTGAGGTGCTGTGTATCTATGCATACTTGGAAAGCAAAAATGCTGGTGCACTAAGCAAACAGAGTCTTCAATATCCATTCTGTTGATTTCCAAAAATGTTCTCTTTTTCGGATCATGACATTCATCTTTGACATTCGTGAGTCCCTCTTGATTCCATCCAAAAGCTCTGTTAATTAGCTCATGAGTGAATTGAATTGTTTTCCACGTACCGACTTTGTCAAGTACTCTTGCTTTCGGGACTGATACCTTATTCGATGTGGACTATAGTGTATTCATCACTTGTGTAACATCTCTGGAAATCTGGCAGATAGATTGGCAGTCTTAGGAATGCATCAATTCCTGCTTGTGTCCAGACATCTGTCATACGTGGTAATCCTTGTATGATAGTCTTGAAATCTTGTTACATGATAGGGAAGTAGTGATCCCTATCCATGATCTTGATGGTCGCCATGAAAATGAGTTCGGACACTGGTTGATCATCCAGAAACCAATGACCTCTTGCCTTAGTTATTGATTCCAAGGGAAGAAGCTGGATCTCTTCTTCTTGCGTAGCCTTGGAATTAGAAGATGCCATCTGCACTCAATATAGAGTATTAATTAGTGGCAAGATGGTATAAAAAATCATCCTTCATTTATCCTTCATTAGATTGGCAATGCTCTGCGTGAATTGTGTCATCCCTTCCCGGTGGGTGTGAGAAAGGTAATACCTGGAATTTTTCATACTTTTATATATTTTTGTGTTTTTGTCTGAAAGAAAAACGGAAAAGTTAGTTCATAGCCGAAGCGGTTATTAATTTTTGAGTGATTTTCTTAGATTATGTACAAGTGCTCTCCTATTTCCCGAGAGGGAAATGTGCTTCACTGTCCTGAAATATAAGAAAAATGTGCCAAATGCTTGGCCTTGTAATGTGGCCCTATCATGCATACTTTGGGTTCTGGCCCTATCATGCATACTCGAATTATTTGGTAGATGCATACAGCTTGTCTTGCCTTTCTGCATCCAAATCTCCTTTACTCTGTTGGGACAGATTGTGATCCCAACATTCCTAGTGAATGTGGTGCTTCTTATGTGGTGCTTCTGCTTTGTCTGCTTTTTGAATCTTGGAATGACGTTTGAATCGCATGTAGACTCCTGCTCTATCCTGTAGCGGTTTATCTTCTGTCGTTTTGCCTTAAGATCATATTGATTCTCCTTGTGCCTTGACTCGTCCTTTTTGATGATTGTCATTTGAGTACATGACTTGGGAATCCATATTTGTGTTCGGGTTGGCTGGGAAGCTACCACCTTCTTCGGAATCCATACTCAAGCAATTCTTTGTGGAACTAGGTGTCCAAAGTGATGTGTATTTTTATTCTGTCGTTCCTTCTGATGTCGTGAGTAGTTCTGTTGTTGAAGATACGCTTTCATTTGACCTTTTCGGATCCAAGCCTGTCTAGTGTAAGGAACGGGGTATATCCGTATGTGTGCAGATTCGTAAGAGTCTTGCTGACTTGTCTCTCTGGTGCTCGGTTCTTCACTGAGGCTGTTTTTGGATAGGACACTAATCATGTGATTGACTGGATTAGAGAATTGTGTGCAATCAAGATTCGTTGTGTCCGCACATGAAGTATTCGACAAAGGGGTTTCCATAGTGTGAGTGAACATACATTCATCATTGTGCTCATTTAAGTGAGTTCTCGGTTCTATACTTTTGGCTTTGATTGGTCGTTCGTCTAGCATGTTGAATACTTCACGATGTCCTATCTTGGTCAAGATGTATCCTAAGGCCAATTGAATAGTCACTTCATATTCGTATATCCAATCTTGGCCTAACACGAGCTCTTCTAATAAGTCCTGGTCGTGGCATACTAAGAGTTTGTGTTCCATTGTGTTGTTTCCGAGATGTAGAGGTAAGGTAATCTCTCCTATACATTTGGTAAATTTTCCTCCTATTCCAATCAGTTGTGCCTTAGATGGACGTAATTCTTCCTTGAGTTTCTGAGTCAATGAAAATTTGATACAGCTTATAGCAGCTCCTGTGTCAATGAGAGCATCCACTAAGTGGTACTCTTTTGTTCCTGCACCCAAATTCAAATAAGGTTGCGTCATTTGCTGACCTAGGTTTTCAGTGGCTCTAAAATTATCCATTGGGACGAGTTCCTCTCCTAGTTGATATCTCTCATCTCTCTCTCATCCACTCTTTTCGTTTCCTAATTCGTTCTAGTGCTTCTTGCCTAGCTTTTTCTTGTATTCTTTCTTCCTCTATGCGCCTATTTTTACCCATTAGTAATCGTGACATTATCTCTTCTGTCAATGGCTCTAAATATTTTTTCACTCGACATCCACTTATATAGTTTGGTAATACTTCTCCGTCTAGGGTTGCTAAACTGATGGCTCCGCTTGTGGATATGCGATTGATGATTAATGGGCCATATCCCCTTTTTTGCAGTTTCTTAGCATGTTGTTTCAGAGTATATACCAAAATTAAATCTCCTTCCTTCAAGTTTTTTTCTTTGATATGAGCATCAAAATAGGCTTTCTATCGCCTTTTTGCAGCATAAATCCCTGATACCGCTTGTAGCCTAGTTTCATGTAACTTTTCTATCTGATCCAATTGAGCTGATAGTTCATGTCCCGTCCACTCATAAGTTGTTGCTACTCTGAGAGTGGGTATTACGAAATCAATTGGCAAAATAGCATTCTATCCATACACTTAAGTTAAAAGGAGTAGTTCCTATAGTGGTCTTGTAGGCTACTCGGAATGCCCATAAAGCATGATGTAATTGTTTATCCCAATCAGATCTTCCATTGTTAACAATTTTAGTGAGAATTGTGCACAAGATTTTTTTTGAACTTTCGGCCTGTCCATTGGCTTGCGGGTGATATGGGGCTGATTTCTTATGAATTACCAAGAATTCGTTCAATAAGGCTTCTATCACTTCATTCACAAAATGCGTGCCTCTATCACTCACAATTTCTATCGGCAGTCCAAATCTAGTGAAAATGTTCTCAAAGAGAAACTTGGCTTCCTTGCATCATTTTTCTTGGTTGCTTTGGCTTCAACCCATTTGGTCAAATAGTCTGTGGCTACAATTATGTACTCAACATGGGATCCTTTAGCTGGTGGGCTAATAGGTCCTATGAAGTCTATTCCCCATTTAGTAAAAGCTCTAGCACTCATCATGGGTTTCAGCGGCATTTCATCTCTTCTAATTGGATATTTTGTTCGTTGACAAGTATCACATCATTGCACATATGTGGCTGCATCTTGATGGAGAGTTGCCCACCACATCCCTGCAAAAAGAATCATTTTTGCAGTTTTATCGGCAGAGAAATGTCCTCCTGCAGAACCTGCATGTGCCATCTCTAAGACAGCAAGATACTCGTCTTCATGAATACACATTTGTAAATGATTGTCTCTTCCTCGCTTAAAGAGTTGTTTTCCTATGAGAACATAGTCCTTACTTTGTTCTACAAGTGCATGTTTCCTTGCTACGGTGGCTCCTTCTGGGTATTCTTGGGTCTTCAGGAACTTTACCAGAGGCATGCTCCATCTTGGTGCTATAGTGGAGTAGCATAAATTATAGTTCTCTTCTGGATTCCGTTTTTGACAAGTTGGGCAGGCTGATACATAATTATGTGTATCCCTTTGCATGGTTGGCCAATATATGCCTAATCTCTTCAATGTTTGCCATGTTCCGTTTGCATTTAAATGAGTTTTCCATTGCTTTACATGTGCTTTTTGAAGACACATTTCTTGTTCCTCCTCTTCCACACATCTCATGAGTAATCCACTTGAGTCTTGGTGATATAGGCTTCCAGCAATGATATGAAGGTTTTTAGTCTTCCATAAAAGGCTGGATCTTGTACAGATCTAGCAACTCCTTGCCTATGTTGCCATCCTTTCTTCCTATCCTCTTCCTTTTTCGCAGTTTGGCATATCCATAGATGAGTGTCTTCGTTCATCCACGATTGGTCGCTTGATCCTATACTATGAATCGACTGCTCATCTTCCTTTTTATGAATCTGATTCCATTGCAAGGGGGGAACATCTTGATACGTGTATGTGTGGAGATTTATTCTTGTTGTGGGTCCTTCATGTTGTAAGTATACTGCGTCTTTTCCCCAATCTTGCACTACGTTTAGCTGTCTCATGAAGGGTCTTCCAAGTATCATCTCATAATTGCTAGCCCTGTCAAATTGACATATCGCTAAGGTGTGCTCGAATTCAACTCCGCAAGTGGTAAAAATTACCCCTTCCAATAATCCCAAGGGTCATTCAGTGCATCCTTCTGCCATTTGTATCTTCATGCATGTTGGTCTTAGAGCTGGTTTTCCCCATTTCTCCCAGATTTCTTTAGTTGCAATTCCCACTCCAGCTCCTGAATCTAAGATAGCTTTAGTGGTATAACCCCTATAGGTAATTGGAAGGCAAGTGTTTCCTTCATCTCCCTCACTGAAATCTCCAACCTTATCGACTGGGATTTTTACTGTGTTTACTTCATCAGACATCTCCTTCTCTTCCTCCTTGATCTCCAGTTGTCTGGTTAATTTCTCCTTCAAATGTGGTTTGACCTTCAAAAGTTCTTCCAATGTCAGGGTGCAAGGGATTTTTAGCTTTCTAAGGTGTTGTATGATGTCCGACGTTTGGATTGAGGGGTTCTGTTATTTTTTTCTTATTGAGGGAATGCAGTATAATTCCGAATTATGTTCGTATTCTCTTGTATAATCTGGCAAAGCCTTCACACTATCATTTTCTTTGTCACTTTGACCAATTTGTAATAATCCTTTTGAATTCAGCTAAGGTATTGAGTGTTCCAATTCACCTTCTGCTTCTAGCTCTTCAAAGGGTGGTTCTATTCCTTCCACTCTCTTCCATCTGTCTTCTTGGACTCTTGCCCACAAGTCTTTAGGCCATTCTCCATCTACTTCGGGGACAATGGATCCTTCCCTTTTATCCTCACAATGATTTTCATTATGTGTCTCACCTTCTTTGGTTTTCTCGGGGTCATTAGGGATGACACACTCTTGGAATTCTTTTTTGGGAATTTGTGAATTGGGTAGTCTACAAACAGGTTTTTCTAAGATCTGTTGAGCCACTTCAATTAATTTCTTGCAAATCTCCAACCTTTCTTTCTCTAAGTCACCTCTAGGATATTCTTTTTCATGTTGTTCAATGGTAGGTCCTGCTCTGATTCGTGCCTGGTATGCCTAAATCCACATGGTTAACTCTTTTGGCATGGGATCTGCTAAAACTGATCCTATCTCTTCTTTTTTATGCTTTCCTTTTTTATTCTCTTCTTCAAGTTTCTGTTTTTCTTTTTGATCTTGTTCATTTTTTTCCTTCTCCATCTGTTGTTGTAGTTTCTTTTCCTTTATCCTATCTCTACGATTCTTCCATCTCTGTGTTCGTTTACTTGTGATATTTTTTCCAGGCTCTTCCGAGTCTTCAACTCTTTGAGGTGCGGGTGTATTCACCTCTCTGTCGCTTTGGTCATTCTCCCCAGTTTTCTCTGGTGTCTCTCTGGCTTTGGCTCTTGTTATTGCTTTCAATGGCACGGTGTACTCCTTATCACTCCCTGACGACTCTATCACTTCTATCACATTGATTTGCACGTTCAAGTTAACTTTGTTGGGGTTTTTGGGGCAATCTCTAAAAAGATGTTCTTTACCACAATCACTACAGTATCCTTCCCAAACTCGCTGTGGTGGTGGTGGGTTTGGTAGTGTACATTCTCTGATATAATGATCACCCCCGCATCTATAACACGGTCCTCTAGGTACAGGAGGTCTATTCATAGGTGGAGAGGGTATGGGTGCTTTGGGAGCTGTGTACATCAATGACACATAATCCTGCTCATATCCGTAAGAATTATTTGGTGCTTCCATGCCATATGCATATGGTTCGTACATTTGTCCATATTCTATCATAGAGCTCTCATAATTGGGATAGTTTCCTTGACTGTGGTCATAGGATGAGTCATATGGTTCATTACTAGTCAAAGGTGTGGCTGGAACTATTGCTCTCTCTAAGTTTTCTTCAGGTTGAGCCATTTTCACTAGGACAACATTCTGAGGATGGGGTGGTTGTTGCCCTAACACCGGTTGTGGTTGAGTGTAATTTTGATAAGCATAAGGTCGTGGTAATGGTGACTGCTACTGATATGTGGGATATCTAAAGGCTTCTCCTCCTTGATCTCTCTGAGGGTATCCATAACGTCTCATGAGTGGTTGTACTGGTCTCGATTGCCGATTGTAAGGACAGTTTTCTGTACTGTGGTTTGTGTACTTTTGTTCTATGCTGCAATATTGTAGAGGGCCCGGAATAGGTGGTCTATTGTAAGCATAAGCAGGTGGTGCAACTACTCCCCTAGTGCACAAATGGGAGGGATGATCTCCACCACAATGCATACATCTTCTAAGCATGGGCACTCTCAATGGGTTGTTGGGGTAGCTCCTCTGTCCTTGAACGTTCAGTTTCTTTGCTACTAAGTCGGCTATTTCCTCTACATTGTTCTTAGGGTTTGATGTGCTGCTGGCGAAATCTTCACTTTTCACACTACCTTGAGGTATTTTCAGGTCTTCCGCTAGATTGTCCTCTAGGTCGATACATTCTTTCATACATTCTTGCAAAGTTTGAACTCTTTTCACATATACCAGAGATCTTAATGATCCATTCACTAACCCTTCCAAAAACAATGACACCATCTTGTTTTGAGTGGGTCACTCTTCCACTGGACATCTATCCACATACTGTTTGAATCTTCTTGCCGCCAATCTCACTGATTCTGTAGGAGCTTGCTTAAAACTATGGATCAATGAGGAAGAGTTATTTTTAATCTTAGATTTGGTGAATTCTTCAATTAATTCTTGGTAAACTTGTTCCATGTTTTGAAAATTATTAGGGTCTAATAGCTGGAACCAAGCTAAAGCCATGTCTATCAAAGTTAGACCAAAGGATTCATATTGGATCAAAAAATTTTCTACTTGTTCGGCTCTGATTACTTGCTTGAATTCAGCTATATGATTGTAAGCTTCACTAGAGCCATCATAATGGTTTCTCATGCATTTGGCGACTTGAATGGGTCTTAATCTTCTTCCTGCCTCAGGTGGTCTAGGCATCACAGGGAAAACTGGTCTTCCTATCAATATACCAGGTCCTCTTACCACAGGTGGTCTATTTGGGACAGAGATTCTATTCCTTGGGTCAACAGGTGGCTGAGGTCAATAGTTCGGATTATTTGCAGGCATAACATGGTTCTAACCGGGATTTGTGTTTGTTGTGTTTGTCCAGATTGGTGATCTGAATTATCTTGAAAGGTTCCTTGAGGGTTCTGAGAAGTAGTAGCTTGATCCCTAGGAGGGAACACTGGAATGTTCTGATATTTCAACCCTGCTCTTTCTAACTCTATTAGAGGCCAGTACCTCCTATGGTTTTTGTCCAAATATGTGATGATGGTGGGAATTCAGGATCTTGTAATTCGTAGACAGTAGCTGGGTTAGGGGCTACTTCCCATAATGAAGAGTGGGCTCTAAGGAAATGCTCCATTCCATTGATCAAATACACATCCATTAAGGAGTCATCTTGGGGAACTAAGTCTCCTCTCCAAACCCTAACAACAGTAGATCTCCCTCTAGGAGTGGTCACTTGTTCTTCATGTCCCTCTGCATTAAGGTTATGAGCATTATCTTCTTCCCCTTGTTCGTTGATACTTTCAAGGTGTTCCGTAACAACATACTGGATGTCTCTCTTGTCCATATAAAATCCTCCTGCATACTTAACTGCTGGCCTAGGCACTATGTAAGCATTTGAAGCTTTCTTTAGTATGGCCACTGATCGGTTTAGACCATCTAGGTAGATAGGTATCTCATTTTGGTTGGTGTTCACATATTCCAAAGATGTCCGATATTCTCCCTCAATAATTGACATCATGCCAATCATTGGTACGGTATTTTGCATGTCCTCTGAAGCCATGGGAATTTCTTCCTCTGACTCACTAGAGGTGTCAGAATAATGGGAACGGTTACTGGGTTCGGCTACACTTCCTACAGAAGAAATCACACTTCTTCGGCTTCCTAGGGTTCTTCCGGACTTTAGGTTCATTCACTTAAAAGCCCTGATCAACCTTAACCAACCTCCAGCTCCTAAAGTTCTTTACTGAGGGTCAGAATTCTAGAGAGAATTTGGTTGGAAAAAGACTGATAGTGAATCCACAACTCACGATACTTGAACCCAAAAAAAATCAACGATACTCGATATTCAACGGGCTGGGCCTTAGCACGATACTCGATACTCGAGAAGTATCGCCTAAGAAATCCACGATAGTCGATACTTGACTCACTGCAAAAGGTCACGATACACGATACAAGACGATACACAATACTCAGGAAACGCGATATATGATATTTTCCCAATATCGCGTGCCAATCATGATACTCGATACTTCACAGGTATCGCGATCAGGAATCTGTGATACGCGATACACAATAATCCACCACAAAAATTCCACGATACTCGAGAAGTATCGCCTAAGAAATCCACGATAGTCGATACTTGACTCACTGCAAAAGGTCACGATACACGATACAAGACAATACACAATACTCAGGAAACGCGATATACGATATTTGCCCAATATCGCGTGCCAATCATGATACTCGATACTTCACAGGTATCGCGATCAGAAATCTGTGATACGCGATACACAATAATCCACCACAAAAATTCCACGATACTTGATACTTGACCTTGCTGAGTCTCACGATACTCGATACTTGACCTTGCTGAGTCTCACGATACTCGACACTTGCCAGGTATCGGGAAAGATGCCTCCGCGATACACGATATCAGATAAGTATCGCGATTAGAGACTCACGATACACGATACCCAATAGTCCACAAGGGGATTCTCCACGATAGTCGATACTAGACAGAGATCGTTTTTCTGTGAACACGATACTCGATACTGGACAAGTATCGCGAGAATTTCCAGCGATACATGATATTTGGTGGACATGATACTCGATATGTCACAGGTATCGTGATTGAAATTTCACGATAGACGATACTCAACAGGTATCGCTATCATCACGATACATGATACACGATGTCTGATAAGTATCGCGAGTGTTTCTCAGCGATACTCAATATTCAACATCTTGCAAGTATCGCGATACTCGACCACAAGAGTTCACGATACCTAGGTATCGCGATACCTCAACCACGGGAGAACACGATACTTGATATTTTTTAAATTTTTTGCAAGTGTTTTTTGGATTTTAAATACATATAAGTGTTTCTCAAGCTCATCTATCCTCTCCTCACCATCTGTATCCCAAAAGATAAACTTTCTTAACCCCTGCATGACTTTCACGATACTTGATGTAGGTCGTTTTTCTGAAAACTTGATTTCAAAAGGAGTTATGCACAAAGAATCAGTAGTGTGCTCACCTTGGAAGCTTTTCCCAACTCTCTTATCCCTCTTGCTCGCTCTGCAAAGCTCAAAAACCCTGGTCTCAACTCACGACACTCGACAGATTACTCTCACGATACTTGTTCTAGAGACAAGTGACTTGAAAAATGACAATTTTTTGGTTTTTATACCTTTTGAAAAATTCTCCTATCTACAAAGACTTAACAAGACTAAGGTTAATGGCTACTTGAACCTCCTAACTACTCCCTTCTTCCTCCTACTCTACCTCATTCACTCACTTCCCTAGACTAATAACTCACTACACACACTTCAAGAGTGAGAAGTAGTAAGCGCGGATGAGTGTGACTTACCAAAGAAGAGAAATTCACAACTCCTCTGCTCGCTTCAATGCTAGAACTACTTACCATCACACGAATGCCTCGGTTTGATTTGATACTCCCCGGCAACGGCGCCAAAAACGTGTGTACCTAAGGACAATCCTAGGGACTTGCGGAGAAAGAGACTATACCTCAATCCCCCTCAAGTGCATATACTAGGGATTCATGCTTTATTTATCAATCCGATGAGTATCTAAACCTAGCCGAGTGTATGAAGACATGCATTAAAATGACGATCAATGCAAATGAGCTTCCCAAAGAGTGCAAACAAGGCAAAGACTAACCAAACAAGCTTCAACTGTCAGTCATGGTGTCACGATACTTGGAGCAGCAGCCAACAATAAATTGAGCTTTTCTCTCAGCTCTGAACTTCGAATATAGCAAATACCATATGCGTTTCGAAGCTCTTGAGAAGACGCATCCAATGGTGGTAGTTTCACTCAATTCTGACGCATCTACTTCAAGTTATGAGCAAAATACTGAGTCGCGGGAATGACCTTCCTACACTTCAATACTTTCTACACTTCACACACACCTTAACCACAACAAACAAACACTTTCATGGATAGAAAACACTTCCTAACACTCTTTTCAAGTAACACACATGCATACAAGCTCACAAAGAAGATGATACAGAGAAGAGAAGACACAAATTCGAAATTTTGTGCTCTTGATTCTCACAATGGCAAAAAGTCTTTACAAAGAGTCACAAATTGATTTATATACATGTGCCCTAAAAATGGTCCTTTCACACAAGAGACCGGCACTTTATTCACTAAAAGGCTAATTTCCTACTAATTTACATGGGTAAGCTACTTATCTCCATGGGTATGCATCTAGAGGACTCCTCTATTGCATTTACAACGGAAAATATGTTACAAGAATGGTTATAATACAAAAATAGAGTGTCCAAATCGGAAAAATTTTGGGGCCCTTCTTTTTCTCTGCCTTTTGCTCTTCTTACCTCTGCAACACTCTCCCCCTCTTTGTCTCTGTCTTCCCTTGACAGGCTTTACTTCTTGTCTGTCACTTGTTGTCCGCATGCATCTCTTGGTCAGTTCTGCCTGCTTATTAGACAGGTGTTCAGTTTTGATGGCCTCTTCTTGATTCTTCCTTTACATCCTCTGGGCCTGATGCATTCGTGTTGCCTGTTCTTTTCTTTTGCTCGCCCGCAACCCATGGAGATGGACTACCTGATGTTCGTAGTATAGCTCACCAATAACCTCTTTAATTCCGGGTTGTTGTGTTAAGTCGGGCTTTCATGCACGCCACCAGTGGAAGGTATGAGGATGTGGTCCTTCAGTCTTCGATCTGGACCTTCCAAAGACCCAGATGTTGAAGGACCTTCTTGTGGTTTTGGAGCCGCCGGATATCTTCTTGCACTTCTTCATGGATACTTCCTGGCCCTGGTCCCTCCTTCCCACCTACGTGCTTTTCCTTGATGTGTACCCCTGCGGGGCTCTGTGCAGAGATGGGTGTTGCACCCCTGCGGGGCTTCCTACAGAGACATATCTTCAAATGTAATCTTTTAATGAGGCTTCTTTCTTTGTCTTCTTCTTTTCTTCTTTTTGCTTGACTCTCCCTCAACACTCTAACATCTTGACATGCCTATTATCTCAAACATAGACGTGTCAAAAAGATATCTGAGAGAACACAATTATTAATTCATATCCTTACCATATATTTCTTATTTACGATGACCTTTTAGCTTATTGTTTTCTAACTGCTCATATAAACCCTAAGTAAAAATAGTGATTTTTAAGTTTAAAATTTCCCAAATATAATTGTATACTCCAAGTTACTACAAAACAAGACATTCTAAATGGTTTGTATGGTTAAACCTAAGATCCTTTCATATGGTATTAGGAAACATTCTTGAGCCCTCTTACTTTAGAAGGTTAGTTTAGAATGGGACTGTATAAATGTAAAACTAAAACCAAATTTTTAGGTCATGGGATTTAGTACTTCATCCATTTCCATGATAGATAAATAAATAGGATATCAAAGTGTATGTGCCTTTCTTGCTTCATCTTCGATTTCTTACCAAAACCTAGTGGTGTTATATGATATCCAAAGTTCCAGATACCATGTCCCGAGTTCTAGATTCCATGTCCCATTAATCTTCCATATACATAAGCAAGGTCCAAATAGTTCACATGATTAAATGTATCTTTTCTTGGATTTAAGAAAAAATATTTATAATTTAGAATATCAAAAAAAACTTGTATTTCGCATGAATGCCAAAGAGAGAGAGAGAGAGAGAGAGGCGAAAAAAAATATGCAACACACAAAAGTCTCTAAACCTTAATAAAGCTCCACATTGCCAAAAACAACTACAGTTGACCAATCTATGTACATGTATATGAAATCCTTATGTTCAAATTGTTAAGTTCATGATTTATTACATCATAGACTATCATACAATACCCAAAAACTAGTATCATTATTTTCCAAACATCCACCATTGTGATAGAACTAGAATAAAATCATCTTCAAACTAAAAAAAGAAGGATTACAATAGTCCCAAATAGTAAAAAACCCAACATAATCCTACCCATCTATTTTGACACCTCATATAATATATGCATGAGTACATGCATGCATGCATGTATGTATGTATGTATGTGTGTATGTATGTATGTATGTATGTATGTATGTATGTATGTATGTATGTATGTATGTATGCATACATGTATGCATGTAGGCAGATATGTATGTTTGTCCATGTGCATGTATTCATGTATGTATGTATGTCTGTATGTATGTATGTATGTATGCATGCATGCATGCATGCATGTATGTATGTATGTATGTATGTATCTATCTATCTATCTATGCATTCATGCATGCATGTAGGCAGATATGTATGTTTGTACATGTGTGTGTATTCACGTATATACGTATGTATGTAGGCATGTATGTATGTATGTATGTATGTATGTATGTAAATATGTATGTATGTATGTATGTATGTATGCATGCATGCATATATGTAAATGTATGTATGGACTACTTATAATTTCTTTCAATGATACATAATCAAATTTATGATACACTTGTAGGCCAAAATGCAGAATTTTCCATGTTTTAAAAATTCTTGGATAAAAATCTACACGATAATTATAATATTAAATAATACATTACATGAGAAATTAAAGAATAATAATGATAAAAAATTTGACATTTCTATTCAACAAGCATATTTTTCGAATACAACTTTCTAATGATATAAAAGATCCCATTAGGATATGGATGCTCCAACATAGATAATCCATTGAGAGAACTTGGATCGAGCTCTTAGAATGTGCAAGGTGAAGAGCACAATCTTAACATACAGTCCAACCAACACAAACGCTTGATTAGTGAAAACTAATGAAAGGAGAGTAGTGAGAGGTAACTCAATCATGTTTGGTTGTTATCCTTGTCACATCTTGACATGCCTATTATCTAGAACATAGATGTGTCAAAAAAGATATCTCAAAGAAAATAATTATTAATTCAATCCTTACCATATGCTTCTTATTAAGTTATGATGACCTTTTAGCTTATCCTTTTCTAATTGCTCATATGAATCCTGTTTTCCCTAAGATACTCAAACCCCAAATAAAAATAGTGATTCTTAATTTTAAAAATTTTCCAAAAATAATCATATACTCCAACCTACTATAAAACAGGACATTCTAAATGGTTTGTATGGTTAAACCTAAGATCCTTTCTAATGGTATTAAGAAACATTGTTGAGCCCTCTTACTTTAGAAGGTTAGTTTAGAATGGGACTTTTCTATAAATGTACAGCTAAAACCAAACTTTTAGATGATGAGATTTTGTACTTCATCCATTTCCATGATAGACAACTAGAATAGGATATCAAAGTATATGCACCTTTCTTGCTTCATCTTAGATTTCTTACCAAAACCTAAAGGTGTTATATGAAATCCAAAGTTCTAGATACCATGTCTCGAGTTCTAGATGCCATGTCCACGCACACACACACACACATTGAAAGAAATAGTTTACATGATTATGTAGGCGAATAAAATATTTTAGATTACTTGAGGTATACTTCAAGGTACATTATCCATATTTCCAGAGCTACATGGCTTTAAATATAAATATGTAGTTGCATATTCAGTTCTGTATAATGATCAATGCATAAACAACTATCCTCTGCATATGGATGCATGTAAACATGTACGGAGTTCTTTTAAAGAATGAGAAATTCTCTTTGTTACAAACCAACGTTAACTTTGAGGCATATAAAATATTCATCATGTGTATAATAATAACTGCCACCCTACATCCATCAAAATATGTGCTCACATCTAATCAAAGTGTGGATAAAATTGAACAAGTTGTGCGAGGCATGTAACTCTATTTTTGTTACAAGAAACATTCCATGACAATCCATTACCCACTTTTCCATTTGTGGAAGATAATCCATTGTGCAAATTTGAACATTCTAGACATAGTGGAGTATGCACATAGTCAT
>CM035408.1:194293173-194463173 GCA_020310875.1 Ceratopteris richardii | reverse complement strand
ATGGATACATGCACGCATACTATATATACACGCATACAAAGTTTCATGTGATGGTTACGAAGGTGGGGATTCACAAGAGAAAAGATTTGTGAAGAATCAGATATCAACCACAAAGAAATGAAAAGAACCATAATCAATCGGGAAAAAATCACTCCTATCCATATGTGAGAGAAAAATTATTCCAAGGACACAAACCACTAGGACTGGAACATAGTTGGTAAGAGTTATCAACCATACATGAAAGATCAAGAGGGTTTGAGCTATAGAGTGCCATAAATCTTAAAAACAAGTTCCCCCTAAGAATAAATTAGAAAACCTCAGAAGGTTCATTTTTTTACATCGGTTTCAGTATTTTATTTTGCAGTAACGTATAAAAAATTCATGTCAAACAGTGGCCTTATTATGAACAAGAACTGTCACCACCAGGAGCATACAGCTTCTGGATTGCTAAGAAAACTTATTTTAGTCAGAAATCCTCATTTGTAAGATGTTTTTACATGCTACTCTCGAGCCTAAAGCTTAATTCTTGAGATTTGTTACTCATCCATTGTAATATAAAAGTCCGAAAGATCTCAGTTCCTTATAAGAATAAGCTTCTCAGCCTTTCTTCATGGCACACAGGCTTGCATATGATAATTTAAACACTTGAGAAGCCATGTGCACATACTGTGATAATGTGAGAAACCTATTCTGGAAAACATGCACTAACTCTCGCACATTTTCCAAGGTTTGTTGAACTCACTAGATCTTACGAAAATATTACTTATTGTCTATCCCTCCTACAGATGTGATGTGTATTTTCTAGGTAAGGAAGTAGCACCTGATTTGTTCCTCTTGTTTTGGACCCTGAAAGCTTTGCTTTTGACATATTGAGAGGGACAAAGAGAAACAGAAAGAGTGTGTTGTGTGTGTTTCAGTTTTCACCATATAAATCTTTGAGGCCCATTCCAACTATGTGTTACAAATGGCCGGTATAAAAAAATATACATGGTCACAGCATTGACACACATGTTCTGCAGAAGTAAGAGCATCCAGGCTAAGTAGCCATTTTGTAAAGTTAATGGTGTGTGCAAGGCTATAATATACAAAGGAATGGTGTAATAACGGAGCTCTATCAGAGGAGCAGGCACCAAGACTGCCGCAACAGCTCCAAAGAAGACCATAAGCCAGATGTTTCTCTTCTTCCCTGCAAGAAGTGAGCTTATGCTGTGAGAAAAACTTCAGAAACATATGCACATAATCCTAGCAACCTGAAATATAGTAGGCACGTTCAATGATACAAAATGTCGATTGAAAAGACAAGGTAGAACATCAAAACAAGCAAGAATGCATGCATTGATTAAAGCTCCATCATTTTATGATTCAGAAGCATACCCAGTAGCCTAAAAATCGACCACCAAGAATAAAGATAAACGATGGCCAACAAATACTTCGAATACCAACGAACATTGATAATTTTCCGCCACATGTAAAAAGTATAATGGCGATTGTCAGACACCAAATAGGGATGAGCAAAACTGCAATAAAAATTTAGAATCTCTCTCTCTCTCTCTCTCTCTCTCTCTCTCTCTCTCTCTCTCTCTCTCTCTCTCTCTCTCTCTCTCTCTCTCTCTCTCTCTCTCTCTCTCTCTCTCTCTCTCTCTCTCTCTCTCTCTCTCTCTCTCTCTCTCTCTCTCTCTGCGTTGACGATCTACCATGCCCTTCAATTTTGAAGGCTATCTACACATTGTACCTGTATTTGACATTTATAATGTACTTTTTGAAAGTCTCTCTCTCTCTCTCTCTCTCTCTCTCTCTCTCTCTCTCTCTCTCTCTCTCTCTCTCTCTCTCTCTCTCTCTCTCTCTCTCTCTCTCTCTCTCTCTCTCTCTCTGTGTGTGTGTGTCTCTCTGGGTGTTGACGATCTACCATGCCCTTCAATTTTGAAGGCTATCTACACATTGTACCTGTATTTGACATTTATAATGTACTTTTTGAAAGTCTTAAAAAATTTACGACCTTATTTTATGGTCTAAAATGGCCAAAACGGGCAATGCGGCCTTAGGCTCGATTCAGACTGGGGCGGCAGCATGCTCTTGAAAATATATGGTCCAATAATTATGTGACGCATGGCAATTTGCATTCACATAGAGCGGTGGAACGGCTGTGGAGTGTGATGATTAGGCGGTACAAGAGGCGCTTGACTGTTCCGGGCATTCCCCTCCGCCCCAGATGTGTTCCAGGTACTGAAATTGCTCCACGTGTCAAAGCCCATATATTATCTATTAAAATAGTTTTTTTCTGTGACAAAAGAAGAAGCGGAGGAGCTTTTCATTTCAGCTATGTCACGTCTGTTCCGCAGCGTTGTGTGAATCGAGAGCCCATGGAACAAGCTGATGTATTTTATTCCACCTGGAACTGTGTTCAAAAACCTGTGTGTGCCGGCGCCCCAATCTGAATCCAGCCTTAAAAAAATCAACACTGCTTCCTCCTTCTGTACCTGCGCCATCCATACTGTCTCCCTTTGAACCTACACCATCCATACTGCCCCCTCTGTACCTTCGCCATCCATAGCTGTCTCCCTCCAAATCTGCACCATCCATAGCCTCTCTCTCCCTCTCACCCTCTGCCTGCTGTACTCACCAGGCGACCCAACTTCCAACCTGCTGTACCTGCCATCCTTTCTCTGCGTAACCCCAACTTGGACTGCTTCATACAACCTCAACTTCGAACCTGCTGGTTTGAGCTTTTTGTACCCACCAGTCATTCTCTGTTGCTTCCTAACTACGCTGATTACATTTCTTATAAGGAAGATGACCAAGAGACCGTAACAGGTGAGGCAAACGTGACTTCTCCCGAAATCATGAAGTTGAGGGCAACCTTTATGATATCCATTGTAGAGGCTTACCCAAGTGAAAACGGGCATGAAGACCTGGAGAGAAGAAATGGAGGAATGGAGAAAAGAGAGATAATTTCCTTCATCAGCAATACATTCAGTGGAAAGCAGAAAGAGAAAGTAATAGGCTCGGGTTAGAACACTCAGAGAAAAGGTAGTAACTCTGCGAGGGCCATTGAAATCAAAGACAAATGACCTAGACGAAGGAGAGCTTCAGCCCATTAAACAACAAGAACATCAGATTAAAGAAGATGAAAAACAACAAGAAGCAAAGACTCCCTCATGGTGAGGTTATCACCAAATCCCAAAAGAAGTGGAGGACGTAAAGGAATGGATAGAAACTGCTAAGAAAACCAAAAGCAAGGAAAGAATTAACCTCACACCTGCCATCATTAGCATGCTCTAGTGGAGGAGCAACCACCGCATACAAGATCCTTACATGTACGAATCACGAGTCTTAGAGATTGATAAAGACTAGAAGAAAAGATCAAAGAACCCATGGGTTTGATGGATACAAACATCCTAAGCATACAAGAGCATGAAAAGTTGGAAAGAAAACTGAAGGCCATGGGGAAACATCAAAAGAAAGAGCTTATCCTATGATTCGCCTCTATGGAATATGAAAAGATTGCTTATGACTAAAGCCCATACTAAAGAAAACTAACGTCTTCCTCGGTGATGATCTATCTCCCGAATTGCGCACATAAGAGAAGTAATGCAAGAAATACGGGCAGCAAGGGAGAAGGGGAAGATAGCTCTTTTAAAAAGGGTGCTATTCATCGGTCGACAATGTGCATGACGAAGTGAGATCTATGGGGCCAAACTGAAGATCAGAGTGTGGAATCGTAATGTGTCACTATGACTTGATGTAGGGGCTTTTGAGAATGATTAAGGAATTGAACACGGTCTACTACTCCAAGATACATCAAGCTCTAGGTCAAAGGATGCCATATGGTTAAATATGGATGGGAGATAGCTCATCGAGTAGACATGTGATCTATGTATGGGAGTACAGCGATGGTGGAGAGGGCCATACGTCGTATGCAGCACAGGCGGGCTGCCAACCATACTGGTTTACAAAGGAGCACCTCATCTACACGGCCTCCACTATAGCCCCGTTGATTGCACATGTCTTCAACCGGGCTATAAGGGAGGGGTTCCCAGAGGAGTGGACACAGCATACTATCGTGCCTATCCATAAATATGGCGACGCTCTGGATCCAGGTACCTACAGGACTATCGCGATTGGCCACACAATAGCCAAGTTATATGGAGCAGTTCTTGAGGCAGAGCTTAGCTCATATGTAGAGGCAGAGGGCCTCCGAGCACCAAGTCAGGCTTGGTTCAGACCAGCTTCTTCCACTATCGCTTGATGTGCATGCCATGGGCTGTCAAGCCATATGTTGTTGGGTGGCCTATGTGCCACTGAACTTATGGTTAAATTTTTTTTAGGATTCCATTTCCTGGGGAAATACTGTCGAAATTTTTCCTACCGCATGGCGTTATATACGCACTTGCCTTCAGGTAAGAATGTTATGGCATGGTAACATGCCTTTCTGCAAACATCAATAAGACCTAGGCATGCTTGTAAGCATGTATTTGATGGACTTAAGACCTTCATAGTAGTATACATAAGGCAACTTCAGTAGTAACAGGATCCCTACACATAATCCTTATGGATTTAAACCATAGGATTGCTAAGGGAAGGAGCTACACCTTCACCATTAGTAATGTGCACAAGCAATCCTATAGGTTTTAGGAAGTTGCATATAGGTACGGGAGATACATATATGATACTCTCCAAAGAAGTGAAGATTTACTTATCTTCACAAGAATCTCACAGTAGGATTAGGAGACTATGGGGTATTATCACGAATACCCGAAGAGTGACTAGTTTCATTTTACACTACTAAGGAAACAAATTAGTTGGGATCACACAAATGGGTTTCATGAGATAGCATCGACGGGTGCTTATGTGATTCGAGTGATGGTTAGGAACACCACAAGTATGGCATTGGCTCTATGATTTAGAGCATAGATCCCTTAGTTAAGAGTAGTTGGGGTACCCAATACATATATGTATGTTGGGATCTACACAGAGGTACTTAGACCTAGTCTTTGTACCTAGGAACAAGTTGGTTTCGAACAGAAAGGGATATCCATTGTCAAATTTTGACTAGAACCAAACTAACATTCCATTATATATAAATGGAATATATATTCGATTTAGTGTAGCTATGATACTGTGAATTGGAAGAAGGTTGCATTGGTATGAGACGGTGGAAATGGCTTCCCTTTGAGCACTCTTCTTTTATGGCCAAGGAGAAAAGGACTAATCATTCATGGCGTCATGTCTCACTAGCTCAGAGGAGAGCTCTTAGTAGACATCTCCTTAGGATTCGGAGTTATCCTTCATAGTTTAGGGAAGATTTATTCTTCCAGTAGAGAGTGTGACAGGTGATTTTATCACCATTGGTATCACATACTCATTTTGAGTTTTTCACGAAGGATAATTCCATCAGTTTGATTGGATCGTATAGATCCATGCACAGAGTATGGTTGGTAGAGATAGTTCTTTATTATGGATACACATGTGTTTACGGTATCATGTCACATCATTGCTGACCATTTTAGTAGAGGGCTTTGACTCTTATTAGGAATTTATTTTCTTCACTCTTCACTACATACACCTTCATTAGTTAGGGGAGATTTGTTCTCCATCTTCATAGGAATATGTGTAATGAGGGATTATGCATTAGTTATGGAAGAGAGGACTAAATAGATTCATGAGTTTCTCTTTTAAGGAAAGGAGAAAGTGCGAATCAGCTCAGAGATCCATGAGAGATCTCACTTTAGTTCAGTGGTCTCACTTTAGCTCCTCCTCTTTGAGAGAGAAAGAAGGAAAGGAAAACATGATTTCTTCATAGGAGAAGAATACAGTATGTTTTCCTTTAGACAGAAGAGGTGTTTGGGAAACATCCCTTAGTCTTTATTTCAGAAGGAATTCATTTACTCTACTTTTCAATGTAATTTTCCTCACATGGGAGTCTCTTTCTCCACTAGTTTTGAAGGAAAACATGGAGAACTTATGTACATGTTCTCAATTATGAGCAGAGTAAATGGATTCAACATAATCTCTTTCAAAGCGAAAGGGAAAGTGGAATAGGTTCCATATATACACACACACACACATACATATATATATATATATATATATATATATATATATATATATATATATATATATATATATATATATATACATATATATATATATATATATATATATATATATATACATATACATATATATATATATATGTATGTATATGTATGTATATGTATATATATATATATATATATATATATATATATATATATATATATATATATATATATATATGTATATATATATATATATATATATATATATATATATATATATATATATATATATAATGTGTGTGTGTGTAATGTGTGTCATATAATGCCATTGCACTGTAACATGTTATATATGTTATTGTGTGCCATATTATATATATGGAAGAATCATGCAATGTGTGTCATATGTATGCACGTGTGTCACATAGCGTATATGATGGAAACTAAGTGTACATGCATGTGTGTGTGTCATATTATATATGTGTATTTTTGCATGTGCATGTGTCATATTATATATATGCATTATATGTGATGAGGGGCTGAATTTTTAAATGAGAAGCATTAAAAAAAAAGGAACGCGTTCAGAATGCTGATTGGAATACGTGTTCCGTACGGAATGTTTGGAATGTTCCAATCGCATTTGGAACGCATTCCGATCCAACTATGGTATATATATATATATATATATATATATATATATATATATGTGTGTATGTATTTAAATGTATTTATAAATGTATACATGCATACATACATACATATACATATAATTTATAAATATATGTATGTATGTATGTATGTATGTATGCATGCATGTATGTATGTATGTATGCATGCATGCATGTATGTATGTATATACATACATACATATACATTTATACATATATACACATATTTATATACATGCACACATACACACACACACACATATATATATATATATATATATATATATATATATATATATATATATATATATATATATATATATATATATATATATATATATATGTGTGTGTGTGTGTGTTGTTTATGTATATGTATATGTATATGTAGATGTATATGTAGATAGTGATAAGAAACTTCTTTTTGGATGCCGATCGCGGCAGCGGCTCCAGCTCTTCGTCGAACTACTAACACACACAGAGTCTTGCGTTCTTCTATCCTCCCAACCACGCCCAAGCATGTAGTAAAAAACGTGAGAGTTATCATCGACTCACTCTTCTTTGTACTCTTCTACCTAAGGTGGTATTAAATACCCATAAGTGCCTTTTGGCACTCTCCTCATAAAAGGAGGTTCCCTCCATGAACTATTGTGACATTTCCTTCCCCTTGAAAGCATTTTCGTCCTCGAAAATGTAAATGAAATGTCGGTAATGGTAGAAGAAAGTGCTTGGACTCCCCTGAACCCCATGTACTCTATGTACATGGTCATCTCTGTGTGTGTTCTTTCCCTGTATCCTTCCCCTTAAGAAGTCTCATATGAGATCATCTCAAAGGTGGGAAACCGTCTGAGTGGTGTCTACTATCTCCCATATACATTCAAGTTCTAAACTATCACTCCCATGACATATAGCATCACCAAAATGAGCTACCAGGTTCCATACGCGTACGGTACGTTCCGTACCACCTTGATACATACACAGATACATACAAACACAAATACATATACACATAGTTGGATTCTGACGCGTCGGGTACGTTTATCCTGACTTGTTCCTGACTTGGCGTCAGAAACCCTTTCCTGACGTGACCATTGCAGGTGTCCCAGTTTATATGCATTTTTCATATGGTTTCTCTCAGATTTTATATACTGCTGCCTCAATTTTATGAGCACAAAAGAGGCCTGGTCTGCAGTCTTGACTCTCAAGTCTTACTGCTTTCCAATGCTAAACATATATCATGATGTGCTATACCATGTTGTAGACTGTAGTGCTCATAAAATTTGAGAATCATTCATGTGTGTATGATCCATGTATGATATAGTGTTCTGATCTGTATATACTACAGACTACAGTGTATGTACTGTACTGATCTATTACAGTGTATGTACTGTACTGATCTGTATACACTAGAGACTACAGTGTACACTGTATAGTACAGATGAATATGATGAAGATATGATGATACATTATAGTCTGAAGTACAGATGAATCTGATGCTGTTATGATGTATGGAATACAATGATGATATTATAGTCCATAGATGAATATGTTAGACCCTGAAGCGGAGAGACAGATGAATGATGTATGATACACTATACTCTGAATTGTGCCTTGGGCTCGTTACATTTCTGATTGAAGGGATATGAATCATGATGTATCATGTACTATACTATATATATACTATATATATATATATATACATATATGCATGATGCATCATGCATGAATTACAATGTATAGATCATTTAGTCCTTATGTATCATGTATTATGTATACATGATTTTAACTATGAAGTAGTGATCTATATGTATTTATTTCATCTCTTTTTGAGAAAAATTTAAGTCACGTCAAAAAACGTCAGAAACGTTTTTCCTTACTCGTCATAAGTCGGATTCCCATCAGAAGTCAGAAGTCAGAATCCCGTCAGTAACAACTATGCATATACACACACATACATACATACATACATACATACATACATACATACATACATACATACATACATACATACATACATACACACACACACACACACACACATATATATATATATATATATATATATATATATATATATATATATATATATATATATATATATATATATACATATAAATGTATGTATGTATGCATGTATGTATATACACACACACATACATACATGATACATAAATACACAAATACACACACACACACACACATATATATATACATATATATATATATATATATACATATATATATATATATATATATATATATATATATATATATATAAACATGCATATATACATATAACATAGTAAGGTACGATTCGTACAATCTGTACAGTACATATTAGTACGTTGCTGCATATGTACCCGAAGATTTGGGGCTTCCCATACAGTAGTCATAAAGGTGGTTCGGTACATTTGGTACGATACGTATATATATATATATATATATATATATATATATATATATATATATATATATATATATATATATATATATATATACATAGTTGTTTCTGACGGGTTTCTGACTTCTGACTTCTGACGTTTATCTGACGTCTGACGGGTAAGGTAAAACGTTTCTGACGTTATCTGACGCCGCCTAATTTTTTTCTAAAAAAGTTAGAAAAAAGAGAGTAGAGACCATATAACAATAGCATTATGTATATAACATTATACCAATGAAAAAACATAAGGCTTACCCATTACAATCACTTAAGAAGAACAATAGGCGTCATCATTCATGAAATGATAATACATCAAAAAAGTGAGGAGTCAAGATCAAAGTCTAGAGATGATGACTATGAAGCAAAATAAAGGCAAAGCTCAAGTAACTAAACATACATGATGCATGTGACATAGTCACATGGATGTATCATGAATCATGATAAAGTGAGAGAATGTCACACATCCTCGTCTCCTACATCATCATCATCAGCAATAGCACAATCCTCCTCCTCCTCCTCCTCCTTCTCATCCTCAATGGAATCCTCCTTACTCTCCATAAGAGTATGAGCTGATGAAGCAACTATCTCACCATCATGTTCTGCTTGCAATGAAATGAGTCTCTGATCATCGGCTTCTTTCTCTATCATGTCCAGTGTCACTTCTATTTTTTGAAATCCTCTTTCCTGAATTTTAGATATGAGGCGAAGATTTGTATGAATATACACTAATTTCTCAACATTCTTAGGCAATAATCTGTTTCGCCTCTTTGTATGTATCAAAGAGAAAGTGCTCCAATTTCTTTCACAAGGTGAAGCACAAGTACCTTGTGAAAGAATGTGAAGAGCTAACTTTTGTAAATTGGGAACACATGGTCCAAATTGTTCCCACCATCTCACAGCATAATGCATTCTACTCTCATCTCGTACAAGAGGACGTGAAAATGCACCTGACAAAGATTTAAATACATCTAGTTCATCACATAATTGACCTTGCTTTTTAACATCACCGCGTGTGTATCTCTCTATAACATCCATCCATCCATTATACACCTCTGTATCCATATGTGGTGACTTTGCCCTCCAAATGGGATGAAGAACATAACCTGCTGCATGTAGAGGAGTATGTAACATCTCCCACCTCTCAATACATAAAGACTTCACTTCTTCTAACCTGGCAGAATCAATGCAATCCAAGGAGGAAATTTTTTCAATCATTCTATCCGTGAGCTCATAAATCAACCCCATTGTCGCCCCTTCTCTATCTGCCAAGCGTAAAATTTTTAGGATAGGGCTGCATATAGTAACAATCTCTCTCACATTTCTCCAAAAAAAAGGACTAAACACAATTGCAGAAAGCTCTTCAGCCTTTTGAGTTTTTGCAACCCTTTTTCTTGTATATTCGGGGCAGACCATCAAAGAGCGCAAACCATTGTATACACGCTCATCAAGCAAATTAGTAAGCATTATGAATGCATAAGCAAACCTTGTAGGATAGGGCTAAGCGTAAAATTTTTAGGATAGGGCTGCATATAGTAACAATCTCTCTCACATTTCTCCAAAAAAAAGGACTAAACACAATTGCAGAAAGCTCTTCAGCCTTTTGAGTTTTTGCAACCCTTTTTCTTGTATATTCGGGGCAGACCATCAAAGAGCGCAAACCATTGTATACACGCTCATCAAGCAAATTAGTAAGCATTATGAATGCATAAGCAAACCTTGTAGGAGCCGGCTTCACCAAATCTTTTTGGCTGAATTTTCTAAATAATGCAAGCACAGTAGGCTTCATTGTAACAAATGTGACAATCTTTGTTGCATTCTCCAATACGGGTTTTACCCATGCAAGCTTTCCGATGTCCTCAAATAGAAGATCCAAGCAATGACATGTGCATCGTGTGTAAAAGATGTGGGGCCATTGTTCTTCCACCAAATCACCAGCCCGTATACAATTGGATGCATTGTCCATCACAACTTGGACTACATTGTCTTCTCCAACATCCTTGATGGCATCTTTCAAGATTTCAAAAATAAACTCACCTGATTTAACCTCACAAGAGGTATCCACAGATTTCAAAAACACTGCTCCATAAATGGAAGAGACCATAATATTGATGATTGGCCTGTTTCTAGTGTCAGACCAGCCATCACAAACAATGCTACATCCAAAGATCTTCCATGTTTCACGAATCTGTATCAGATCACCTTCTATGGTTCTCACTTCTTCATGCAACTCCTTTGATCTCAATTGCTGGTATGAAGGGGGCTTATAAGATTGCCCTACCTTTCCGGTAGCTTGGAGCATGTCAAGGAAGTAAGGACTCCTCACTTTCCAAAAAGGGATGTCCTCTGCAAAAAAATACCGACGTACAGCCTTATCTACCTCTTTTCTAGCTTGGACATCCCAAGCTTTGTCCAAAGGCCCTTTTGAACCTTTTGCCCTCTTTCCTACATGACCTGTAGAAGAATCACCAAGTCCACCGTCCTCACATTGAGATGCATCTGCATATGATTCAGCATATGATTGCATATTTGCACAACTTCCACTACCACTATCGGGTGTTTTCCCATGCAATTTCCTGCATGTATCCTTCACATTTTCAGGTGCACTTTCACATCTGTCTACTCCATATCCCTTGAGGCCAAGCACATGTGCTCTCACTCTATTTGCTCCCCCATCCCAAGTATGGGAACAATACTTGCACTTGACTGTAAAATTGCCTTTGGGCAAAGTCTTCAATTTAGTTACAAAATCCCATTCAGCTCCTGGTTTGCGAGGCATCTACATAAGATCCAATCAAAAATTTAGAAATGAATGATGAATCATGATAATGAATCACATCAAACAAATTTTGATTTTCATATGTTGACAGTTGCTTCAGCCTTCTGTCCGTTGTACAATGTATACAACAAGGCCCTCTTAGCTATACAGGCTGCCCTTTTTGGTAGTTAAGTCACTTGATTCGGGACTGTAGACTGGTATTGCAAATGATACAAGGTTCTCCATGTAGACTGGTACAGCCAACAGTCTACAGAGTAGTCACTACAGTCTACAGTAATAGAGAGGATTCATCATAATTGTCCACATTCCATTGTATAATAAATTGTCAAGTTGTCAACTACCGAAAACAGTATGCCAAGAGGACCTTGTTATAACTTGTATCAACAACATTATGTATATTGTATACAGTATACTGTATACATACCTCTAACTTCTAAGTTATTGCTGGAGCCTGGAAGTTTGAACTTGGCAACTGAGCAGGCACTGGGCACGTAAGCTGAAGGCTGTAGCTCTGTTCAGATCCTCTCTGTGCGGGCAGAAGTGATTACTCTGTATGCGGGCAGCAACCACTGTGTGCAGGTGTGCGAGCAGCACTGTGTGCAGGTGTGCGAGCAGCACTGATGCTCTGTTATCTCAGATCTGTATGCGTTCAACACTCCCTGTAGGCTGTGTGCAGGTGTGCAGGCAAAAGACCATATGTGCAGGTGTACAGTGTGTGGAGGCAGCCCTGAGATGCAATCAGCGTCTGTATGCACAGAAAACATACAAAAAAAATGCTTCAGTCGAGGGCATATACTCAAAACTTACCTTACCTGCAAGAGGAGCGTCAGCTACAGGTCAGCTACAAACGTCAGCTAAAAAACGTCAGTAACGTCAGTAAAAGTTTACTGACACGTCAGTAAACAACTGTGTATATATATATATATATAATTTTATAGATAATAATATATTCTCGATGCATGTATTTACAATGAATCACCACATAAGCACTTGAGCCTCATAACATAATTAACTATAGAATGTATGGCTCACATAATGAGGCGCCAAGTTCAAAATAATGAATGATACAATTTTTATACAGAACAAGTACCGTACGTGTACGGTACGTTCTGTACATACGGTATGTATCATACACATCAAAGAGGTTTGGCACGCAAATTTTTCCAATCTTGATTCGTATGTTCATAAGGTAGGATTTTTTTGGCTCAAAACTATATATTTTATCTTTAACATTATAAACATCATGCTTATGTATAAAATGTATCAAAATAAAAGTTTAAAACATCAGTTATAGCTATTTTTAATCATGTGGGATGGAAATTGGATGTAGGATGTAACATCATTAAAACCCAAAACCATGCTATAAAATTTCATTCATCACATATCAAATTTCAATAAACTTTAAAGGCTAATCAAGAATCAAGATTCACAAATTAAAATGTCATATCATACATCATGATACATATATCAATCACAATCATCATAGTATATACAATATACATCCAAATTCCAACTTCAAGTCACATCAAACATGATCATCATGATTTATGAAACATCACCAAGAATACATACATAAATGATAAATGAAAATCATAAATAATAAATGACAAGATGAAATGTCAAAAGTCCACAGTGGTAAATACTAAAAGCCAATGCAAAACAGCATACATGATAGTATACGTCAATCATTATATTTATTATTGTGAATAAAGTGACAAGTCCAAAATTCTAATCAAAATGTCACATGAATCATGATAAACAATGATCATCCATCATCTACATTCTCCAATCTCATCAACATCACTATCATCATAATCATCATCAAGAGAATCCGATGTTGTCATGTCATAAGTAGATGAGGGTGGAGTGTGAGGATCATTGACAAGATTTTCCTCATCATCAAAATAGGGAAAAGCGACACTGATGGTAATGTCCTCCTCCCCTTCGTCCTCATATGTGCAGTAGCCGGTGCTCGACTACTGCTAGCTCCTTGTATATGCAGTAGCTGGTGCTCGAGTACTGCTAGCTCCATTCCCATGTGAAGGGTCAATGCATGCCAAATAATCAAACCCTTCCACTACGGCGGACTCCTCTGATCTTTCCTCTACTGCTATGACTTCTTGTTTGCTCCACATCTATAGAGCAAAGCTCTCTATATAGTTCGGCAAAAAGAAGTTCCTCATCATCTTGAGGCATACCATATGATGGAAGAGGAGCGTCTCTCACCAAGGACCAAAATCTGTCCACATTCACCGAAACAAAAAAGAGAATCAAATCATGAATTAGCACATGTCATGGAAAAACACATATGTGAATGATGCTACAACATTGAAATTTGAAATTTTATGCTAACTAACTTACTTGTTTGAGAGTCTCCATGTTAGGGATATTTTGCAATATTCTTAGATTGGTGCGACAATGTATTAACTTCTCCATTTGTTTAGGACTAAGTATATTCTTCACCTTTGTAAGGGTGAGAGAGAAAGCACTCCAATTCCTCTCACATGCACCGGATGAGCAATCTTGAGATAACACCTTGAGAGCATATGTGCATAAAGTAGCGAATAAAAAACCAAAATTTTACCACCAAAGAAGCGGTTTTACCATTGACTCTCTATCCCAATATGTAGGGGAAAGAAAAGCGGGATTACCCCTCTCATCCATATAGCAATTTATTTGCTCCAACATGTCATTATGTAGATGTGTGGGAAATACACGTGATATATATTGAAGCCGGTCCGATAATAGCTCAACATCATCATATAATTGGAGCCTTTTGAATGTTGGATGCAATAAACCGGCAAAACCCATAGATAGGTCGATGCATCCATGTCTATCTTCTCATTGTTACCTAATTATAAAGAAAGAAAGAGAGAATACTAAAAATAACAATCATATAAAAATTAAAATAAACATATTACATACATACCTCATTGCATCATGATCATGGATGCATGCATGCATATTGCAATTTGCACATAAATACCAAATGAAAATATATTTATGATGTGTGATATGATTGATAAATCATAAATCATAATTTGTCAAAGTATCTTACCTCAACTGTTTAACCTCTTTGGTCCTCGGTGACAAGAGTGCATTCCCTTATCTCTTGCATAGCTCTTCTCATTATATGGGTCAGACGAACTAGAGTAGTAGTCTCACAATCCATCATGAGTAGAAGTTTGTAGATAGGTGCGATGACACTTAAAATAGCCTTCACACTATTCCCAAAAGCTCTCATCCAAACACAGCCTTTGCATGCATTTGGACTCCTCCAAAGAAATACCGCCCTTTGTCTTAGAGGCACTTTGACTTCAAGCAACCTTGAAAGAACAATCCACATGTATGCGAAGCATGTGGGGGCGGCCTTCTTTATTTCAAGCTTGCTATGCTCTCTAAACATAGCTAATACTTCTGCTTTTTGTGTGAAAAATATTATAAATTATGCTCGAGGCTTGTAGTGTGCAAGCTTTTACCCATGATAGCTTTCCAATATCCTCCATGAGCAAACCCAAACAATGAGTTGCACATGGAGTCCACACAATACATGGATACTCACCCTCCAAAAGCTTCCCCATATGCCTACAATTATTTGCATTGTTGGTGATAACTTGCACTACATTTGATGGACCACCTATGCATAAAATTCAAAATCAATATTTAGAATTTTAGATAAATGCTAAATCTCAAAATTTATAAAACATATAAAATAACATTAAAATTTTCAACTTTTTTGATGACCTTCTTGATTTGGTTGTCTTCTTTCCCTTCTTTCCAATCTCAACAGTATGTAGGAAGAAAGTACCAATAGGGCATGACACAAGGATATTAATTTCCCTCTATTTTTTCTCTCTCTTCATCCATCAGAGAGGATAGTGCATCCATACCTAGACCATTTCTCACACATAGGGGCAAGTGAGAGATCTATCCTCTTCTTCTCCTCAACAATTTTGGTTGTCCGCATATTGGAGTAGCTAGGTCCACTCTATCCTTCACATGTACCCACTTCACTAATTGCTTTCACCATAGTCTTCTATTGGTTTGAATTAAGAAGATTAAATGAGAGATTTTCCATAATTACCATTCTTGCAATCTCGATGTTGGCTATCTTTTGTTTCTCCTTGATCCATGTGAGAGAGGATCTTACATGCTTGGGAGATTGCCCTAATCCACTTTGCCTCATATGTGATTGTGAATCTCTTTGTGTTGATGATTGTGATGATGAACCAATATTTGACCCTTGAAAATATGACTCCCCTTCATGTGAAGAAGTAGAGACCTATGTAGGAGAAGGGTGGCTTGCATATCCTCTTACCGATGTAGGTAATGTGCTAGGGTAGCCCAATATTTTTTGTCTAATCTTGGATGCATGCTTCCACTTTCCCTTCAAGTTTGCTTAAGTGTTGAAGAAGCCTTGTAGCCCCACTTGTGTATCGCTTGCCACAATATTTGCAAGTCCAATGATGGGAGTGCGACTTCTTTGTGTCTTTCTCCACACCAACACAATGGAGATCAAATGCCCCATGTCTCTCTCTCTCACCATTGTGCAGGTGATCTCTAAAGTGAGACCATGAACACAAGGAGTCGCCCAAGGAATGACACTCTCTCGAGGCTATGGAAACAAAGACGTCGAGAATGTTGAGACCTTTCGATGGATAGATACAGTCGTCCATGATGGAGAGGTGCAGATAGTTATGGTCACCCTTAGGATGGATGGCAATCAAATAGAAGGCACCCAGCAAGTGGGTCTAGTCTCCCATGAGGGCGAGCAATTGGTTATGGTCTCTCATGAGGGGGAGCAAGCAATGTAGCCATCCTTGGGATGTGAATAAGAGGTCTCGCATGAATCATGAGGGCATAAGAATTGAAGTCTCTCGTTTGAGCAAGAAAGTATAGTCTTCATTGACATGAAACTAGAGTCACCCATGGATCAAAGATCATTTCGCTACACCTAACTGAACTCACCCAATGTACTACATATGAAAACGTCGCCCATCCTAATTGGGGGTGGGGGAGAGAGGGGGGAAGGGGTGGAGGGGGGCTAGCCTAAGCTTAGGTCACCCAAGGAGTTGTAAGGGGAAGTCACCCAAGTGGGAGGGGAGGGCACTGCAATTAGTGGTCTCCCATGAATTTTGGCACCATAACTAAAGGTCATCCTCGTCTTGCCGCACTCATCTAGATACACTCTCAAGTGAGCTCGCCCAAATACAAGGTAGCAAGCTAAGGTCGCCCAAGTTGGAAGTAGATGGGATAGTCGTCTGTGCATACACGTGGACATGTGAAAGACACCCAACAAGGAAGCATGTGGTCACCCATGTGGGGCTCGGGGTTGTAGTGTCATGTACAAGGACCCGATTGGGGAGACATCCAAAAGAAGTTTCCATGGCAATGGATGGAGTCCCAAGGCAGCAACAACCCATTGTGGGCAACTTCCTAAGGAGGCCCTCCCTTACCCAGGGAGATTGTGGTAGGTAAACCCATGTCAGTAGATATTATTTTCCTCCCCCTTGTGCTCGTCATGAACATGCATGGTCACTGGATGGAATCTTCTTTTGTCTATATAAGGAGTGGTATATTTCCATTTTGGGGATCTCTCTATAAGTGTGATACTAGTAATTATTGGAAATCAAATAGGCCCAAATAATGATCATAGATAATTCAAGATATTTTAAATACTTAGAACCTTAGCGCAACACACATTCACCAACCAAATAAAATGAGATGAGTAAATAAGAAAATAGAAATAAGACAAGACATAAAGAGAAGTAGCAGAATGCTTACTACTCACCAAAAAAAGATGTTTAATGGAAATATACAATGTGAAATAATAATACAAACAGAATTTAAGCTAAAAGGAAAGGGTTCTAGGTACAAAATGTAGAGAAAAGTGCATAGGAGTTTATGTGCAAGAGAATATGTGCAAATCTGAAGTGATGGAATTATTTATAGTAGTCTCGAAGCAAACCTTACTATGAAATTAGGTCTTCTCTGATGATGAGCAGCAGCTATGTCATATCAATTATTGAAGACGTAGATATAAACCTGACAGAGGAGCAACAATAGAAGAAAACCTGAATATAGAAGCTAATACTCACAAACATCAGGAATGCACACAATGTGTGAAGAAGACTATGAGCAGTTATAAGATAATCCTCCAAATCTACATATGTATCTCCAAATTCTGCTCCACAACTGATCTTAGCTCAAAACCCTAGAGCTAACCTTGAAGATGCTTCAAGTCTTGATATTAAAAGTATGTTGAATGACCTTAGCAATAAGCCCTCCATGAAAAGCTTTGCAAAAAACTAATTCCAAAAGCCGAAAAAGCTATCACTTTTGTCAATTTTCTCACATGCCCAACAGTATGCTTTTCATTAAATTTGATTTAGCTTTCTAATTTAGCTTTATAGTTGATTTAATCCGAGCCATTGGACTCCATGATTTTTGAACTTTAAATCTCAGTCTTCGGATCAAAATTAAGTTGAAAAGCAAACTTTGACCACAAATTAGGGTTTGACTTTTGAAGGGCTTGAGCTCTCATATGGGTTGATGTTTTATATGAATAAAAAGCGCTTGATGAATACTTTAAGATTATGCAATAAAAATTTTTTATAATCTTTAATCAAATTTGGATTAAGTCCAAAATCAAGATTTCCTCAAATTTTGACATTCTGACATTGTTTTCCAACAATCCCCTCCTCAATGTCATAATGACATAAGGTTTAATAATCTGCAAAACTTTTGATGTCTACCTCTAGAAAATGCTTTTGTAAAAATATTTGCCACATTCTCACTTGTAGTATATAGATAAGCTCAATGTGATTTTTAGATACGTGTTCATGAATGTAATGAGAATGAACTTCAATATGCTTAATCCTTGCGTGATGAAGAGGATTCTTTGCAAAAGCAATAGCACTTTGACTATTTGAAAATACCTTCGTAACAAGATGGACATGGACATCAAGATAATTTATAATTTTTTGCAACCATATAGCTTCAAGTGTTCTTGCGAAGACAGCCCTATACTCTGCTTCGCTTGAAGATGTAGCCGTTGTTGGTTGTTTCTTAGAAAGCAATGAAACAAAGTATTCTCCAACATAAAACAATAGCCACTTTATACTTCTTCTTGTATCTCTATCACCTGTAACCTGTTTGATCAAAATCTACAAAACCTGGAAGTATAAAATGCATAGCATAATTCAAAGATCCTTTCGAATAGTTTAATTGTTTTTCAATGAATTTTGAGAAGTTTGTGCATGAACCTTGATACTTAAGAAACTGCAAACTGAATGTCAAGAGGTGTATTACATAAATAAATCAAACATCCAACTTCTTGACTATAAAGTGTAGCATCAAAAGATTTTGTCTACATCAGCTTGTAATAACACATTAACATCCATAGGTGTCTGCATAGGTTTAGAATCGAACATTTCAAACCTTTTTAGAAGTTTCTCAATGTACTTTTGTTGTGTCATATGTACATAATCATTCTTGAATTTGAATTCAATGGCAAGCTAATAATGTAAAATACAAAGATAATTAACATCAAATATATGTTTAAGTTTTAGCTTAAAATACTAAAGATATGAGTCCTTCAGACGTGTCATAATCATATCATCAACATAAATAATGATTATGATCAAAATATATATCCCTAACTTAACATAGAGAGGAGTAGCTTTTGAGTTTTTAAAAATAATTGATAAAAGATATAGATGAATCTTTTCATACCAAGCCCTTGGTGCTTGCTTCAAACCATAGAGAACTTTTATAAGCTTAGATACTAAATATTCTCTACTTGATTCTTCAAAACCCTCAGGTTGTTGTATATAAACATCTTCATAAAGATAGCCATTAAAAAAAGTTATCTTGATATCTAACTGGTATACTTTCTAACCAAAGAATACAAGACGAGAATGAACAATCAAGACTATGATCATTTTAGTAGTAAGTGCAAATGTTTCATCATAGTCTATATCTTTCTTTTGTGCATAATCATTGACAACTAACCTTTCTTTATACATGTCAATTGTACCATTGGTTTCTTTTTTGATATTGAAGACCACTTAACACCAATAGCTTTCTTACTTTTTGGTAACTCACAAAGCTTCCATATTTGATTGCTATGAATAGAATCAATCTCCTGTTGCATTGCTTTCTTCAAGCACAACTTTGTAATGCATTTTTGACACTACCAAGTTCATTCTCAACTGAAGTAAGAGCAAGAATGTTATGCATCTTAAAATGTTCCGCATAATTTGCTTGATCTGCATGATCTTTCTTAGGCTGACTTCTTTTCCTTCCATGAATCTTAAAAATGTTATACATGATTTACGAGATGTGCATGATCTTTTTTAGCCTGACTTCTTATCAATCTCCTCGTGCATTGATTTCTTCCAGACCAACCTTTATAATGCATTTTTCACATTAGCAAGTTCATTCTCAACTCAAGTAAGAGCAAGAATGTTATGAGTCTTAATATGTTCTGCATAATTTACTTGATCTGCATGATTTTTCCTAGACTAACTTCTTATCCTTTCTTTAAAACTTTGGATGCCACTATTTTGCATTGTTTACAAAAACCACTTCGGAAGTTTCTAGAAAATCGATGCAATCTCCTATTCTTCTAGAGCTCTTGAAGATACTCCAATTTCAAAAGTCGGTTGTTTAATAGGGTTGGGTAGGAATGGAAGAGGGTGATGTAGATATGGTGAGTATTATTAGAAGTAGACATCGTACTACATGCCATCTCAACAAGTATCCTATCCTTTCTCTCTCCAAAAGCATTCTATTATGGAGTGTAAATAATAGTGAGTTGATGAAAGATACATTTGTCTTCAAGATATGACCAAAAATTTTAACATATACTCTCCTCCTGTAATACTTCTTAAAATCTAAATTTTAGTTTGACTTTCATTTTAACCATAGCAATAAATTTCTTGAAAGTAGCAAAACTTTTGACTTTGTCTTTAAGCCAAAAACCCAAGAATATCTTAATAATCCTCTTTTGGCAATGATGAATCCTTGCATCTTGAATGGAAGCTTGTGAAGCTTTCCTTCAAGACATTCTTCACAAGATTCCACATTATCTTCCAAATCAAAAGTAGGTAAACTCTCCACCATACCTTGATCTTTGATATGCTTGAGAGCTGTATAACTAATATAACCCAATCCAACATAGCATAGCTTCATATTCTCCTTTAGTGTAGAAGACCTAGAAAAATTAGCATGACCGATTTTGAACAATACAAACATACCACTTCTTTTTTCACTTTGGTTAGGTGTGAGGATTTGACATGAATCCTTCTTAAAAACCATATGATAGAAAAATAGAGATAGAAAGCAAATTCTTCTTCATTTTTGGAACATAGAGAGCATTGAAAATTATGAATTTATCACCTACTCTTGACTTAGTAAATTTTCCACCAATGACATCCAAATCATGATCATCTACTATGATCACCCTTCTACATGTAGAGTTAGTAAGGGAAGAAAACACCTTGCAAATTGTCACATGCTTAATAGGTCCAAAATAAAAAATCCAAAGATTTTCAAAAATTGCATTTAATAATACTTGGTCAAAAGCTATTTCTTCTATTATAGCACATGCATAAGATTCTTCACTAGAAGAGTTTAGGTTTTGAACCTTCTTCAACATTATAACCTCATGCTCTTTTCTTCTCATTGAAAATCCTCTTTTTGCATTTTGTTACATGATGGCTTGGTTTTTTGCAATAATGGCATATATTTTTCTTTGGTGTGAATGTAGATGAAGAAGGTTTCTCTTCAGGTGTGGTCGAGGTAGTTGAAGTAGATGTAGAAGAAGATATAGAGGATGACTTTGAAAAGATGAGTTACTTTATATCGAGTCTTCTTCTCCTTCTTGAAAGTCTTCTTCTTCTTCTTCTTCTTACCTTTAGATGATGATATCATGGCTTCATCATCCTCTTCCATACTCTTTTGTCGGTCTTCACCTTGAAGTAATAGGATTTGCAACACTTCAAATGTAATTTCTCTCTTGTAGAGTAAGAAAGACATGCGACAAAAGAACGATATGTAGATGGAAGTGAATTAATAAGAGTATTCACCATCTCTTCATCAGATATGCTAACTCCAATATCAAGAAGCTAATTACGGATATCCTTAAGCTTTAGAATATGAGATTGTAGTGACTCACCAACTTTCATCATTGTGTTGGCTAATTGTATGCTTAAATTGAGCCTTCCTTGCAAGATTTCACATTTTATAGGGATTCTCTAACTCCAATCAAAGTCAGATGATGTTGGTGTAAAGGCCCTAAATGACCCCTCATAGTTGTACACTTGTGTATAGGCCTTTAAAAGGCTGATTATAGTCATTATAAGTCATTTTTATTCTTTTGGCCAAATTCAGTGTGAACTTGGCCAGGTCCTATAAATAATAACCTAAACTAAAGTTAGGGTTCACTTCTCTTTTTGGAGAACCCACCAAAACAGTTGCGCCTCTCTTCTTTCGCTCTCTCTCTCTCTCTCACCTGCGTGTGCCGCTGGACACTCACCTTCCGTGCTGCTCAGTCAAGAGGTGCTCCATTTGAGCTTCTCCATCTGCTGAATACTCTCTTTTGCTCCAACAACTGGTATCAGAGCTCCGTTGAGGCATTAGAGCCGCTGCATTTCAGTTTTCAGCAGGGTTTTTCTTCAGATTTTGCAAGATCTTCGCGTTTCATCGCGAAGAAGGTGCCCAAAACAGCGACATCAGCATTTCTTGAGTGTTCTACTTCAGTTTTTGCAGGTTTTTCTAAGTTTTGTCGGGAAGAAAAGGATTAAAAGTGCAGCACCACACCTTTGGAGGTGCATAAACTTCCTTTCACGTGATATTCTTCGATTTCATCGCGAAGAAACTGTTCCTCTTTGTCTTATTGCTCAAAATAGGCTATTTCCAGGTGTTTTACACGTGTACACAAGTGTTCCACAGTCCAAAACAGCAATATACAGGTTTAACATTTCATGTATTGAAGTATGGCATGAGAAATTTGCTTATGTACAACAAATTGTGGGATTTTCTCTGAATTTTTCAAAATTGTGAAGAGAAAATTTGGGGCTTTTGCTCCCTTTTGCTCCTAAAGGCTTCCTTATAGCCTTATGTATACACTTTGAGGTCAAGAAAAGTCAAATTTGCTGATTTGAAGCATAAATTGACTTGCAGGAATTTTTTGCAGGTAATTTCAGAAAATTACGGATTTTAATCTTGTGGTCCAACTGGTTTGTTTTTGCTCCATTTTGCTTCCACAACAGTTTGAAGCCATTGTGCATCATTTTTAGAAGTGATACTCTGATTTGGTGCATTTTTGCCCAAATTTCAGCATATTAACTTCTTCATCGTGCAATCATGGCGTCATCCTCCTCAGATGTGAAGAATCTATTTGAGATTCGACGTTTTGAGGGAACACGTTTTGATTTGTGGAAGGAGAGAATGCAAGGTATTCTCTTCTTGAAGGATTGTGATAGGGAAGAAGATATGTCACAGGAAGCTTGGCTGATCTTGAACAAGAAAACTGTTACGTATATCAAGATGGCCGTCTCTGATGAGATCTTGGTAGATCTCAAAGGGTTGACCTCTGCTTCAGAAATATGGGCAAAGCTGAAAGCAATTATGAGAACACTACTCCTGTGAACCAAGTGCATTTGATGCGGAAGCTTGTTGGTATGCAACTTGATGAGTCCAAGAGTGCATCTCAACACTTATCCCTCTTTACAAGTACTTTGTCACAATTGCAGGACTCAGGTATGGCTTCTTTTGATGACAAACTTAAAGCCATCTTCTTGCTTATGACACTTCCTGACTCTTGGGAGACACTGATAGTCTCATTGTCCAATAACCCCAACCTGACCTTTGATGGTGTTAGGGGTTCTATACTTAATGAAGAGATCGGGAGAAAAGTATGTGGTGAAGGTGGAAGCTAAGCTAACATGGTTAGAGGCAAGACAGATAAGAGGAGTAATAATGCACAAAGGAACAAGACTATGACACTTAAAGCCATCTTCTTGCTTATGACACTTCCTGACTCCTGGGAGACACTAGTAGTCTCATTGTCCAATAACCCCAACCTGACCTTTGATGGTGTTAGGGGTTCTATACTTAATGAAGAGATCAGGAGAAAAGTAGGTGGTGAAGGTGGAAGCTCAGCTAACATGGTTAGAGGCAGGACAGATAAGAGGAGTAATAATGCACAAAAGAACAAGAGTAAGAGCAGGGAAAGAGGTAATGGTAGCAAAGGTAAAAGCAATGATGTGACTTGCTATCAGTGTGGCATGAAAGGCCACAAGAAACCTGATTACTGCTATTACAAGGCACTGCTTGAAAGAAATAGGAATGCTGGAGATAAAAAGAAGGACAAGAAAGAAGACAAGACTGATGCACAGGACAACCAAAAGGACAAAGAGAAGGCCTATGTGGCCTCTAATGTAGTCATAGAGGAGCTGTAAGATGTTGAGGATATTTTGTGCACTACTTTGTCAGCTGATGATACTTATGCATATGATTTCTCTCTGAATGTTCATACACTAACATGTCGATCACCAAAAGTGATCTTATCGATGCTTTGCTGACTGTTAATGATGCATTGGCCCAGACATGGATAGTTGACTCTGGTGCTTCTTTTCATGTGACTCCTATCAAGGAGTGCTTTTCTACTTTTACTGCAGGCAGCCATGGCCATGTATACCTTGGAAACAATAATGCTTGTTCCATTGAGGGTATTGGCACAGTGCATTTCTCTACAAATGGCACTAATGAGCTGGTTTTGCATGATGTGCGTTATGTACCAGGGATCAAGAAAAGCTTACTCTCTGTGGGTCAAATGGATATGCATGGTTCTAGCATTCTCTTTGAGAGAGGATCATGGAAAATGACAAAGGGATCAAGGCTGATTCTTGTGCTGTATGTAGATGATATGCTGCTGGCTGGGAAGAAAAAGGGCACACTAAATGCTCTTAAACAGCAGCTGAACTCTGAGTTCTCAATGAAAGACCTTGGGGAAGCTGAGCATATTCTTGGTATGCGAATAAAAAGGGATAGGCAGCAGCATACTTTGCATTTATCCCAAGAAAAGTACATTGATAAAGTATTGGACAGATTTAATGTGGCTAATTCTAAGCCTCTTGGAGTGCCATTGCAGCCACATGTTAAGCTTTCCAAAGATGACTGTCCCAAGGATGATGATGCAGCCAACTACATGAAGAGTGTTCCATATGCA
The DNA here is from genome assembly GCA_020310875.1 of Ceratopteris richardii. Taxonomy (NCBI): domain Eukaryota; kingdom Viridiplantae; phylum Streptophyta; class Polypodiopsida; order Polypodiales; family Pteridaceae; genus Ceratopteris; species Ceratopteris richardii. Next base: position 194,438,020 of record CM035408.1, on the reverse strand, counting down.
TCAGCCTGTGGTTCACTTATGTATGCTATGGTTGCCACTCGGCCAGACATTGCTCATGCAGTGGGAGTTGTTAGCACGTTTATGGCTAATCCGGGCAAAGCTCATTGGGAGGCAGTCAAATCTATCTTGAGGTACTTGAAAGGGATCAAGAATAAATGTATTTGCTATGGCAAAGATCCAGTGGAGCTGAAAGGCTTTTGTGACTCTGACATGGTTGGTGATGTGGATACTCGTAAATCCACAAGTGGATATATATTTACTCTTGCAGGAGGTGCTATTTCATGGTGTTCTAGGTTGCAAAAGATTGTTGCTCTGTCAACTACGGAGGCTGAATATATTTCAGCCACTGAGGCTTCCAAGGAAGCCATTTGGCTGGCACGTTTATGCTCTGAGTTTGGTTTGCCCATCAAGGCACCTATGCTTGGATGTGACAGCCAAAGTGCTATATGTTTAGCAAAGAATGCCATGTTCCATGCACGTACAAAGCACATTGATGTGCGGTATCACTTCATATGAGAAGTGCTTGAGGATGGCCTTATCACATTGGTTAAGGTCCATACGTCACAGAATCCTGCAGGTGTTCTTACTAAGTGCTTGTCCAAAGCACAACATCAGCTATGTATACAGATGGTGGGAGTCACATAGCTTAAAGGCGTCATTTATGCCTTTAAGTGGGAGGTTGTTGGGGTAAAGGCCCTAAATGACCCCTCATAGTTGTACACTTGTGTATAGGCCTTTAAAAGGCTAATTATAGTCATTATAAGTCATTTTTATTCTTTTGGCCAAGTTCAGTGTGAACTTGGCCAGGTCCTATAAATAATAACCTAAACTAAAGTTAGGGTTCACTTCTCTTTTTGGAGAACCCACCAAAACAGCTGCGCTTCTCTTCTTTCGCTCTCTCTCTCTCTCTCACCTTCGTGTGCTGCTGAACACTCACCTGCCGTGCGGCTCAGTCAAGAGGTGCTACATTTGAGCTTCTCCATCTGCTGAATACTCTCTTTTGCTCCAACAGATGAGAGGTTCTACATGACCTAATTTAGGGAATTATGTGATGCTTCACTCCCATAGCAATGATTGAGAGTGCTAGTGCATCTCTAGAATCCCATCTGGATTGATCTTCTCATGGTTGAATATGCTACCCTTTGTTTATGGATGATGATGTTTTCTTCCTCTTTAGTGTGCAGCGTTCTCGAGAAGATGACGCACGGTTGAACTGATCCACCAACCGTGCATATTTCACGTTCTCCCCAATAGCATGCTGAGCTGAAATTAGGGTAGGAAGCTTTTTAGATGAAAAAGCAATATCTTTTGCTTCTTGTCTTGGCCTTGGGTGTTTGCCATCGGTAATATTCCTTGGAAACTAGAGAATTCATCATCATCAAACTCTACATTGGACAAAAAGACATTCCATCAAGCTTGTCTTCTTGTTCCAATCTATCTCTATAGACATTGATCTTGGGAACAAGGATGTATGTGTACTAAGCTATGATGCCAAATGTTGGAACTGAGGTAGACTCAAATAATAATCATAGGTAATCCAAGATCTTTCCAACACTTGGAACCTCAGCACATACACACCTTGACCAAAGAAAATGAGATAAGTAGACAAAATAAATAGAGAAGAGACAAGATATAAAGAGCAAAAGCTGAATGCTTACTAATCACAAAAAAATGTTTAATGAAAATATACAATGTGAAAGAACAATACAAACAAGTTCTAGGTACAAAATATAGAGAAAAGTGCCAAGGATTTTATGTGGAAGAGAAAATGTGCAAACATGAAGTGATGGGACTGTTTGTAGCACTCTAGCAGAAAACCCTAATCTCAAATTAGGTCTTCTCTGATGATGAGCAAACCCTAATCTAAAATTAGGTCTAGCAACAAACCATAATTTCAAATCAGGTCTTCTCTGAGATGAACAGCAGCTATGTCTTCTCTGATGATGAGCAGAAAACTAGACTATTTATGACAGTCTAGCAGCAAACCCTAATCTGAAATTAGATCTTCTCTAATGATGAGCAGCAGTTATGTCTTCTCAATTCTTGAAGACAGAGGTATAAACCTGATACAGCAGCAACAATAGAAGGAAACCTGAACATAAAAGCTAATACTCACAGAAATCAGCAAGGCACACAATATGTGTGAAGAAGACTATGGGCAGCTAGAAGAAAATCCTCCAAATCTGCATATAAAACTCCAAATGCTGCTCCACAGCTGATCCTAGCTGAAAAGCCTAGAGCTAACCTTGAAGAAGCAACATATGGTATCTTTCACATCATTGCGAAGTCTTCGAAAGATGCTTCTCAAGATGGTGAACTGAAATCAATCCGGTGAACTGAAATCAATCCAAGTATCCTACCTCAAGGTATGACCAAAAAATTAGGTGACATACATAAGCCATTTGTACTCTATGCTTCCTATCCTCTATCCACTTACCAAAAAACCATTTCAACACATTGGACACACCATAGAGAACATAAAGAGAGGCAGAAATATTCACATACAAAGCAGTACTTCCATATCTCATTTATTTTGGCTGTTGAGCTGAAAAATGAAGAAATGGTTTAGGGATATGCACCTGAAAAAGTGGATACATGAAACTATGCCACCAAGAACGATAAGAAAGCACCCACGCCGTCCATGGATAAATTTGAACAGGCTGAATAAGTTTGTCCATATAAAGAAGGGATCCATGTGAATCGGAGCCATTGCAAGCAATGCGAAAGCACTGAAATAAAGAAGTTGAGTAAAATGAGGAGACACTTTGTGTGCTTCCTTTGCACCTGTACACCACAATAGCAGCATACTGTCAAACAAATATGAGAATATCACAGCAATCAATCTATTGAATCCCACAAATACTAGGAAATCTAGAAACACATACCTAGTACAATGCTACCATTGTAGACTAAGAAAGTTGCAAAACACAAGAAAGGAAGAATAAATGGGAAAAACTGTCTCATCAAAGCAACTCGTTTTTGCCAGCCATGTTGTAAGATAAAAAGTACCTCTCCAAGAAGATCTGCAGAAAATTACTTAACAATGAAACCAGAAGAAGATGAGTAAAAAAATCCTACAGGCAATTACAAATCAGACCTGATAGTATTCACAATTCTATCACTCTTTAATACAGGATCAAAAAATTGTACACATGCCTTGTCTTTTACAGGTCACAAAGTTCCAAAGCATTCATTTACTGGCTAGAAGTGCTCAGTCACACCTCGTCACTTACAATCCTAATCTTTTTCATAACAATCATTACCTTCTATGTCAAACAGTTTCTTTCCATTCCCTTGCACTTGACCAGAAGTACGGTATTCCTTTTTCGCCACTCTGACAAGCTTTTGATTTAATGGTTTATCCACACTCAACCGTAACTTTGCACCACCAGAGCATTCCCCGTATAAAAAATCCAGTATGCTCACACACAGAACAAAGAAAGTCCAGACAACATTTGTTTGCCGAAATGAAATTGCCACAAGACTCATCTGCATCCCACAAATAATGACTTTGGTTAGAAATTAGAACATACAAAACGAGTTTCTCTTTGATTAGAAAAAACATTTGCGTTAATGAAATCACTTTATTTAACCATCATGTACAGCTTAAAAATGTAAAAACCACTTTCTTATTTAATTTTATATGGCATAGGCTATAACTTTTTTAGCATTTCATTAAGGAACAAAAATACTTTCAAAATTATAGCCTATGCCATGTAAAACCGAGCAAACAGTTGGCAAGCACTGTATCACATCATCTATTGAAATCCACAAAAACCATCATCTATTGAAATCCAAACTAATCCACCACATCCCTGGTTGGTTCGCATTTTTCCTGACTTAGCTGACTCGTTTCTGACTTCGGCATCAAGAATGGATTCCTGACTTTGCTTTTTTTTTTTTCCAGATTTGGATTTTTTTTTCCTGCCCGGAAGCGGTTGCTCTCTGCATTTTTCTCCTCTTTGTTATGTGTGACCTTTTGTGAGAATTCTCTACAGCAATATACTGATCCCTATCTTCTTATAGCAGTATATTCATCAGCAATGTCTGCTGAGTGCTGGATATGCATACAGCATACAGTAAAATCATTTGTGATTATGTATGTGACATCAATGTGAATCTCACCATCATCAGCTACATAGCATGAGACTGTCTGCTGACTGCTGGATATGCATACAGCATACAGTATAATCATTTGCGATTATGTATATGACATCAATGTGAATCTCACCATCATCAGCTACATAGCATGAGACTTTATCTACAGGATAGTCTACTGAGAGAATGGATATCACAATATTAGTTGTAGCTTGTGACTAGAGGAGGCATAAAATATAGGAGTCATGAAGTAGTTTACAACCATAATTTATAAATATAGCAGCATAAAATCACATTAACAAATTTCACCTAGCACCAATCAGATCTATCAATTGAACAATTATAAAACAAAATTAGTGAAGTTCCAACCTTAGCGGTAGCTTGTCCAAGTATGTTTCTCTATTTACAGGAAACCATTTTGAAAACCAATCCAAAATCCAAGAGATGGAAAACCAAATCTCTAATATGACACATGTAAGCCAAAATACATATGCAGGTATATGCCTCTATGTGTGTACAGATATATTTATGTATACAGTATATGTGTGTGCTGGTGTGCGCATGTGCAGGGATAATCACGTATGTAACTATGTGTATGTAGGTGGGTTGGGGGGTGGGTGGGTGGGTGTGTGTGTGTGTGTGTGTGTGTGTGTGTGTGTGTGTGTGTGTGTGTGTGTGCGCGTGTATGTGTGTGTGTACGTGTGTTTATGAATATGTTTAATATGTGTGTGTGTAAGTGTGTTTATGAATATGTTTAAAAATTGTTTATTTTGTGAAAATATATAATATGTATACAAAAATAATATATATACTTAAGTTTTTACTTTGAAAAAAAGGAACACATTGGTAAACGTCAGAAACGTTTTACCGTACTCGTCATACGTCGGCTAAACGTAAGAAATCAGAAGTCAGAATCCCGTCACTAACGACTATGACCACATCATCCATTGAAATCCATAAAAACCTAGCCATGCAAAAAGACAAAGTTTTTGTTCATGTATTTTGATCGTGATGTGTGTGAAGACACTTAGGACCACTAGAGCATGTCTTCTCTCTTTACGAGGTTTTCTTCCTCGTGCTTGTATTTATGCCCATAACCCTTAGGGGTACTTATCTTTCTACATTCCACACTTAATAATACATTATATTGTTTGCTCCCAAGCTTCTATCTTCCTCATGGAGTTTGTGTGTGTTCTCTCTCCTTGAACTTCAACACTTGGTATCAATGTAAGTCACTGGTTCTTGAAAGCACAAGCACACCCTGCTCACTTTCTCATATTGCTACAAAATTCGTGGACATTGTCAACATGATATATACAAAAAATGAGCTTGCAAAGCTTGACGAAGGAAAAAAAAAAATTTGAGCTCATTTTGACTTCTAAATGCACTACCACAACCATTCAACACGCGATTTCTTCTTTCATGTCAATTTTCGTGTACGCTTCTACTCGCCAATACAAACACCCCAACAAATCGTATCACCCTGAACAATAAAGAAGGGGCCTTTCTTCCAGAGTTGAAGAAAGGTGAGCCTCCTCCGGGACGTGCCATCAGAGTCACACTGAAAACGGTCAAGCTGCCCGAGGAAAGTATGAATCAGCTCTAGCCAAAAGTCTCGAATAGTCTCGACCGAGGGAATTGTGCAGCACTCGAAAATATGTAGACATCTAGCTAGCAAGATAAACCACATCGTAAGGCTTCTGATCAGCTCCCAATAAGGGTCGTCCACGTCGCTCCAGGGAGGAGGATGGAGATCTTGAATGATGCCAACCCTCCCATCCTAAACCAAGAGGACCATGCTGCCCGCCTCGTGCTCATTGCAGAGGATAGGGCCAATAAGCGAACCCCAATAGACCACCCCCCAAGTGATGATGCGAGGGTCCTCGCGCAAGGTAAGGAGCCGCAAGACTTGCCGCCAAATCTATTGTTCCAACTGGAAGTCCAAAAGGCAATGCCGCTGGGACTCCGAGTGAAAGCCACAACCCGTGCATTCAGGAGGCCTTCCCCCATAACTCAGCCAAGTGCCAATAGCAATGCTCCTATGGGCCACCAACCACTGAGAGAGGGTCACCCGCCGAGATTGCTCGACTCTCCAAATCTGACGCCAGAAGGACAAGAGGAACTCCTCCGTGAGCCCACCACGCCACCAAGACTCAACCCCAAGCAGAGTGATTGGATGGTGTGACTGAATGATCCGCCGCCCCAACCGAGCCGAGTATCGAAAGAACAAAATAGCGCGGGCCTCCGAAGGGGAGAAAGGATCGAATCAATGCCACTCTCTAGGGTCCCAACGAAGGCAAGATAATGGTTGAGTCTCTCAGGCAGAGAGACTCCAATCGAGGTGGGTCCGAAGGTCCGCCAGGTAAGGGTCAATGTGCAAGCCAGTGCAACGAGTGCCAACCACTAGAATCCGCTGAAAAGTGCACTCAGCGATGATCTCAGACTCCTGAGAAGAACTAATCAACCGTCCCTCCTCACCAATCTTAAAGAAGAGTACCCCGTCCGAAGTAAGGCCCCGTGCAGCAATCAGGACCTTCGTATGAGTGAAAGCACCAAGCCAAGCCACATGAGGCAACACATCCACCTCGATGCCCGAGTCTCTCCCGAGTGAAAGTCCTTCCAAGGCTCTCGCCAAAGAAGTAATCCACGAACAGCAAACTTGCTTTTTACGTCTATTAGGAGGCCGAATTCGGCCTATGAGACAAATCGATGTACATGGGTGTATCTTCTGTCAATCTGAAAAGATGAAAGTGCTGAAAAAATTGGTAAAGCTGATATAGATCTCCGTAGTATGCATGTGGAGATACCCATGGAAGTGGGGGGTGCATGGAATACGATATCTATGATAATCTATATGCAAAAGGGTAGTAGTACACGCATGACAATGCATCTGAAACAACTAACTAGCTCCATCCTGTGCTAGTGGGCGGGTGTAAGATGTGATACATAGGTGGTGGAGTTAGGGCCACCTTGATGGCTACAATGGGGTCAGCCAGGGGTAAGCCATCATCCGGGATCGTCTCTCCTCCATGGCGCAATGGTCACGAGCCTAGATCCCTGCAATCTGGTGTCAGTGATGTCTCGAGGCCCAATATCCTACAGCACGGGGTCGTCTCCTAGCTCGAGTGGTATGAGCCTGCTAAAGAGTCACCCCTCTCAATGTGTGAGCTCAGGGAGGGAGGGCTGCTAGTGGAATAAAGAAGTCAACGAGCTGACTCTGTCTCCCTCCAAAGGGATGCTACAGTAGGCTTGAGTAGGGAATCTCTGTGACTCTATATCTCTAGTAAGAATGGCCCGAGCTGTGGCTGGTCTCTAGAGTCCATGATCTCTCGGAGTGTGGGCCTCCCTGTAAACAGAGTCTTGTATCTTCCTCTGATGTCATCATATGCGCTACATCTGCATACAAAGTGCTCCTCATCCTCCATCTCTACTCTGCATACCCTACATATCCTTTGCTCCCTAGGAATGTTTGCGGCTCTTCCCGTCTCAATCTCTAGTCGGTGTGATGAGACTCTCAACTTGCCAATCGCTACCCTTGAGCTATTAGGCATGTAAGTATCCATGTAGCGTGGTCGCCGGATGAAACCGTCCGCTAGTATGTCTAAGAACTAGTCTCGCTAGTGCGATAGTCTCGATCCCATGTGTGGTGTGTGCCATGTCTGACTAATGTAGAGCTTCCAAAGATCCTGTCTCAGCACAACATTCCTCTCACGATGAGAGAGGTGGATGTGGGGTGAGTCTGGGTCATATTGAAAAGGAGGCTATCTGTCCATATCAAGTCCATGACTATCAAACCAGACTCTAACCTGAGTGTGCCAAGCTCTCTCATATCGTGACTCTGATATCTATATAGATGCCTCAAAAGCTCTATGTGTGAGTCTGTCTGTAGGGAGCTCCCTCATTCTCTGAATATGGCAAATAGTTTGGAATAGTGTATCTACTACCATGGGTGGTGTAGCTAGCTCTACCATGATGATGTCATGCGGCACTGACTGTTTCCCACGAAATAGTCGCGAGATACGTACCTGTGGCCTCTCGATCACACTACACTGGGTGATTGTGAGGCCATAGGCCCAAACTGTCGCAGCATACCTCATAGCTGGTCCGACTAGTGTGTCAAATAGCCATCCCTTCGTGTGGGGCTCCTGGAAGTGTGTCTCATGACATCTCCGCTCTAACATGGCTAAAACTACATATCCTCGTGTGAGTCTATCGGTGGCTGCCTATCTCATGTTGAAGGGGCCAAGCAAGCTCGTGAATGTGACTCCGAGGTAGACATAGGAAGTGACCACCTCAATCTGTCCACCGCAAGCTCTAAATCCTGCTCCATTCCTCATCATGGGGGAGGTGTGGAAGATCATGACCTTGGTCTTGCAAAGGTTTATTGTCAAGCCCCTCTGTGTACAAAACTCATCCAGGGCATTCAGGTGACGCTGTAATCCCTCGGGTGACTCTAAAATCAATACAATGTCATCGGCATATAATAAAATGTGGACATGTGTCCTACGAGGTCTGCACCCCCTCCTCAGCTCAGAGAATGTAGTCCTCAATCTCGTAGATGTAGAGACCAAATAGTGGGGAGATCAGAGCAGAGAGCTTTCAAGCTCAATATACTCAAGGTTAATGAACACTTGATACTAAGATTACATCCAAAAGAAAGCTTACAATCATAGGAACAACATGAGCTATCTTGCAAATGAATCGGACTACTACACAAAGAGATATGGGTGATCAAAGATCACTTCCTATGAGAAAACTCCAGCAAGCAAGGGGCTTGCTTAGCTAGGGGCTAGCTTAGAGATGGAGTAAACACTCCTAATGAGAGCCTACAAGTGCTCAAATGGTAGAGGAGGATGGCCACGACTTTGCTCCATGTCTTTGCTTATATAATGCTCAAAAAGGTGGTTGTAAATTTGAATTCAAAAATGCCCTCCAAATGATTCTGACTTTTCTCCATCAATTAGGTGAGTAAAGGGCTGAGAAAACTCGTGGTAAAGTGGTTGTATATCCTACCAAAAAGTGTGAGTGATGTGGCACTTCAACTTAGCATGAGTTCCCACACTTGAGATTGCTAAAATTCTAACAGCCTCAAGTATGGCATCGTATAGTTTGGCCATGGTGTGGCCAAGCATGATGGTCCTGTAGTTCCTTGGGTCCAGGGTGTCGCCAAATTTGTGGATAAGAACAATGGTGTGCCTAGTCCACTCCTTTGGGAAGCCCTCCCCTATAGCCCTCTCGGAAGACATGTGCAATCAACGGGGCTATAGTGGAGGCTGCGTATATGAGATGCTCGCTCTGCAATCTTGTGTGGTCTGTCGAAGGTCCATGTCGTAGTCGTCCTATGGCCCTCTCAACCATCTTTGCTCTGAAGAGAGAAGAACTAGTAGGATGAGGCTCAGGCTCAAGTGGCTGGGCAATGGGAGGCTGCCCATGTACTTCATATAATCTCTCAGCATAATCATGCCATGTGTGTAGGTCCCCAATCGGTGTGGTCGGGCGTGGCTCTCGTAGGGTAGGCCATGCTTCAGCATTGTCCATACTCATAAAGAGATGGTATAGCTCAAGCTCATGTGCCTCCTCAAAAGCTCGCCTCTTCCGACGTGTGAGGGTCTTCATCGGTCCCTTGGCTTCTCTCTGTGATCTCTCCCAATGCTCGCTCAGCTCGTAGTCGACGGTAAAGATCTCTACATTCCTCATCATACCAGCGATGTTGTGGCATAGTCCCGAAAGGAGGTGTGACCAGAATGGATGTTGTGTGGGAAGGAGCTAATGGATGATGTCTGAAGGATTGATGCTATCTTTGAGGTGAGTAGGGATAGTGGAGTGTCAGGATGAAGCAAGAGAAGATCCTTCTCGACTTGAGTTGTATATATGTGAGCTAGCTCGTGTGTAAAATGGATGGTGGTGTGTGGTGTGCTGCAGGTGTGGGTGTAGGGGTGTCTCCCTTGAGGGAGAGCGCCAAGTATGTGTGATCGCCCCAATGGGTATGGGTGGATGTGTGATCACCCCAATGGGTATGTGTGATACCCAGTAGGTGGATGGCCTCTCTAGATCCCATGACGTAATCTACCGTACTTCCTCCGCTATATGTGACTGAGTATGGTATGCATGTCAATCCTCCTGAGGTAGGCCACTGAGCCATCCCGTTATAGATAACGAGGTTATGTCGAGAGCCTAGTCTAAGTAGGTGAGTGCCATAGTGAGTGTGTGTAGAGTCAGCTGAAGCTCGAGCTGTAGACTCATCCTCTATGGTATGCAGTATCTGTGGGTCTTCTGGGTCAAATATCTCACATTGATCATTGCTTGTCCTGACATTGAAGTCTCCCATAAGGAAGACTTCCCCTAATCCAAAGTACTCTGTAATCTCTTCTGACAAACAAGTGTACAGTTAGTCCTCTTGATCTATGATAGGGAACCGCAAGCTAGAAGGAGCAAAGTAGCATAATGATATGAAGATGATCCGCTCCTGTAAGAGATGGAGACGAATCCAAAGATATCTGGCCTGTGAATAATGTGCGACTATCTCTATCCTTCTCTGAAGTCCATCTCTGAAGAGTATGGCTACTCCTCCTGATCTTCTGGTGGGGTGTTGACATGTACACTCTCTGTATGTGGACTCCCACTGGAAACCGTGGACTCGAGGTAGGCTCCGGCTTGGGCTCTCATGTGTCTCTTTCATCATAATGATGTTTCTATCTCTGCACACCTCTTCTAACCTCTCTGGGTGTGTCCATAGATCTCCATTGCACTTCCAAACTACAAGGTGTATCTCCTCGAGTGTCTCACAGGCCGCCATCAATGATGACACGACCATCTCTGCATGAAGCCTTTTTTCCTTCTTTGCGAGCTTGGTGTACTCTTGGCATGCATGCACAGCGATGTGCTACTTGCATGGGTGTGAGATCATCATCAAGGTAGATGTTGGGGTCGGGGGGGAGCCATCAAGTGCTCTCAAAATCACCCTCTTGCGAAGGAAAGTAGATCTTACATTTTCGGAGGGGAAGTGTAGAATGAGGGCTCTCTATTTCTTAGGGTCTCTCCCTGTTCCCCAAGACTTGATAAACGGGAGGCACTCCTCTTTGTAGCCGAGCATCTTGCATAGTGTCTTCCCATCGGGATTGGGGGTAAAGCCCTCTTTTTCTACAATGCACGTGATGCATACATTGAGACGACGGGCTTGTCTCATCCTTTCTTCCTCAATGGTGGTATGCACAATGAGGGCTTCTTCCTTTTGTGCTTCCTCTTTGGCTTCTTTTTTTATGTTCTTCTTCACTATGTCGATCCTCCCTTCTTTGGTAGCTTTTAGCTTGTTTTCCGTGCTCGCGATCAAGGCTTTGGTGAGTTCTTCTTTGAGAGTTTCTGTCTTGTTCTTATTAATCTCTCCCTCTTCGGGTGTGAGAGAGACCATGGAAGCTTTGAGGAGCTCCAATTCCTCTTTCATGTTTGCTCTCTCCTTAGCCCATTCTTCTTTTTCTTTCTTGCTCTCCCTCTCCCACTCATCTTTCTCTTTTTTCCATGTTTCCCTCTCTTTATGATATGTTTCTACTTCTTTCTTTGAGAGGCGGTTGATGATGGTTGTGATAGTGGAGTCCACCATCTTCTTGTTTTCTTTGATAGCTATGGTAAGTTTGTCCTCCATTTTTGTCAAATCCTCCTTCTTAGCCATAGCGGTCATGGAGTTAGAAGATGGGAAAATGTTCAGTGTGCTGAGCCTAAAGACTTGCGATGAAGACGGAAGCGCGCCCGATACACGATGGAGCAAGGGTGGGAGTGGCTAATAACTGTAGGCAACAGTTATTAGTCCGAGGCAGGGACACTCTGCTCTACTTCCACTCTACTTTACTTCCATGATTGAAAATATGAAATTGGAAGGACAGCTGCATCAAAACCTTTAAAATCGAAGTCTGGAAACCCTAAAAACATAGCAGGTCTAGCGGGAGAGAGGTGGCGGGAGCTCGGACAGCAGAGGGGGAAAAGCTTGTAGGCTATGGCGACGAGCAGATATGGAGCTCCATCGAGGGGGGGCTAGGGCTGTGGCGGGAGCAGATCTGGTGGATTTTGACAAGGCGCTGACAGGCGTTCAGGACAGAGGGGCTACGCTAGGGTTCGGGATAGATGGGGCTGCGCTAGGGTTCGGGACAGACGGGCTGCGCTAGGGTTCGGGGAAAGGATGAAGGCCGACCAAGCAACCTTAGCCTAAGCAGGGCTACCATCCATAGTTTAAAAAAAAAAATCATACGATTTTTATTATATAAAAATTATAAAAATCACATTTGCGATTTAAATCGCTAGAGGTGATTTTTATTCTTTATTTTTGAGGTTTCATATGGTAGATCTCTTTTTTCAATTAAAATTTAATCATTGTGATACTTATGCTTGCTAGTAGTCTATCATATATTACCACTTTGCTCACTAGGTAGAACTATACTATTTTCTTGCCTATTAACAATTTGACTCACTATATTGAGTTAAGATGGATGCTCAGTGATTTAAGTAGTAACACTTTGCTCACTAGGTAGAACTATATTATTTTCTTGCCTACTAGAGATTTGACTAACTATATGAAGTTAAGATGGATGCTCAATGATTTAAGTAGTACAGCACTATGGGTTTAAATAACAAAAAGATTGTCTTCCTTAGCTTTTATGTTATACTTTTATGTTATACTTTTATTGTACCAAAGTCTAAAATCGACCTAACTAAATGTTTAAAAAGCTACAAAGTCAAGTTCCTTCAATTGTGTATGTACATTTTTTGGCAACAAATTAAGTCCCTATCCAATATGAATCTATACCAACCTGTAGCTGAATTACATTATAAAGCTCATATGACTCTAATGCTATTAAAAACTCTTTGGTGGCATCTCACATATTATTGAGTAAAACAACTACCAAGCCACAAGGTCATATAAACGTTTCACTACTTTCACCACTGTTCCATATTGGAGTATATATGAGTTGAATAGGTATTGTGCATACCTTAGATACAAGAAAAAATAAAAATTTCTAGATGAATAAAAACCTTGATTTTTAGTTTTATCTTTTTTTTAACCTCTACGATTTAATCGATTTAAATTCCGATTTAATCGATTTAAATTCCGATTTAAATCTATGATTTAAATCCAGACTTAAATCTACGATTTAAATCTCTACTTTGTACTATGCTACCATCTCTACTAGACCATAAGAAGTTCCTTATTAGCCATTAAATTTGGCTAATATGGGAGCTCGAAAAGATCCAACAAGAGGTGACATACCACATCGTAGCGAGGAGAACCTGGTTCACCACCACAACCTTCCAAGCTAAAGACAAATGAGCAGTGCTCCAATGAAGAAGCTTCTTCCCGATGGTCAAGAGGAGAGGAGAGATCTTCTTCTCAGCCGAGAGATCGAGACCAACCTTGCACTCAAGGTATCTAGCTTTCCTGACAGAGGGGATCCACCGCTACTGCTCATAAGGGCTCCAACCAGGGAGAACATCCGAGCCAATATGCAAGACTTGTGCCAATTGATTTTGGCACCGGAAGCATCACAAATTCTCTCCAAAAAATGCTGAAATATGGTCATATTGGCCTCTAGGCCCTGCAAGTAAATGGCCCTGTCATGAGCAAACTCCGCATCCAAAAGCATCTAATCCCTAACAAGGAGTCAAATACCCTAAAGCCAAGTATCTTGCTCAGTCAAGAATGCGCTCATGGCCTCGACAAAGAAGAGAAACAATGTAGGGGCTAAAGGACAGCTCTGTCACACCAACCGCGAAATGCTGAACCTCTCCCCCTTACCAACCGCCACCAGAACCTGAGTGTGGGCCAATCGGTATAAGGTGGCAACCCCCTTGATCCAGCGATCGGGGAAGCCCATACACAGTATAGTGTCCTCGAGAAAAGCCTGGTCAACCCGATCATAGGCTTCCTCAAAATCTAACAGAAGCTCAATGAGAGGCTCACTCCACATCCGAGCAGTATGAGTAGGATGAATCAAGAACTCAAGAAGAAGCTACAATCTCAAACTCAGAACCCTCGACAAAACCAATATGAGTAGGATGAATCAAGAACTCAAGAAGCAGCTACAATCTCAAACTCAGAACCTTCGCAAGGATCTTGTAGGCCGAGCTGAGAAGAGTAATCAGACGCCAATGTCTAATGTCATCCAACTGCCCACCCTCCTTAGGGATGAGGAAAATCAAGCCCTCAGTGAGCGCCTGAGGAAGGTGTCCCCCCTCCATGACCTCCTGGAAGGCAAGACGGATCCCATCCACAAGGAGCCCCTAGTACCTGATAAAGAAACTGGAGAAAGACCATCATCACCAAGATAGTTGTCCCTAGCCAAACCACACAATGTATCAAAGAGCTCACTATCAATAAAAGAGGCCAGAAGCATGGCCTGCATCTCATCAGTCACCAAGCACTGCACATGTTGCAAAACACACCTCCTGCTCTCCTACCAAGTCTCAGAAGGAGTCGTCTCAGACATCAGAGTACGGTAGAACTGAGCGGCAATCTCACGCAGCTCCGCAGGTTCAGAAGCACAGGACCCATCAATCTGACGCAGCTGTCTGATCCCACCCCGCCAATGGGAGGAGCAAACTGCCAAGAAGAACTCTCCCGAGATGTGGCCACCAATCTGTGCCCACTGCGTGGCCTATCTGTGATCACACGTTGTATATTGACATTTAGCATTTTGTTTAGTGTGCAGTAGCATTCAATTGCTGCATTTTTAAAACTGTCTTCTCTATATTCTATTGTCATTCATCTATTTTAATTTGGTTCAAGTGTGTCATGTGTTAAGGTTCTAAGTGTTGGAAAGATCTTGGAAATTACCTGTGATTATTAATTGGGCCTACCACACTACTTCAGCACCCTAATCTTCCATAACCTTAGAGTGATTGTTAATTCAGTCCTATATGCATTCACAAAACCAGCCTCAAGTGATGCAAATACAGGTGTATGAGCAAAGACAACTGAAAATCTACTCACCAATGCACTGATCCAATATGCTCGCTTTAGACTAGCAAAATAAGTAGCAAGTACAGCCGTAGTTGATCCAACATCTGTATAAAAGAGGAAGGTGAAGAACCAATGCAGTGGATGGCATGACAATGCCAACGCTTTTAATGATGCCAAAATTGGATCCATCTGTGGTTCAAGGTGCAAACTTATCTCACGTATCAAAATTGCACATATTACAGAAAAAAAGATGTTCACATGTCGTAACACAGAAGGAGAACATGAGTCTGGCCACAAAGATGTTCCCATGCCAAAGTGCACAATCAGAGAATAAATATAGGAAATCATATACCTGCAAAAGCATAAACAATAACAAAAAAGAATTAGATATAAAACAAGACAATAGGGTACAAGAAACAATCAAAGACTCACAGCCCCGGTGGAGTTGTAATCATTGGGTCCCAACTCTGGAAATTCCCTTTACAATATTGTTGCATTTGTGGAATGTGAAAAATCTCATCCTGTGAACACGAAAACAATTTTCCAGGTATACATAATTAAATCAAACACATTCTTGTAAAAGAAGCTTGGCAATCTTAAAAATTTATTACATGAAACTTTCTGCAGGAACATTACTGAGCCACATAAGTTCTACAGGAGTATTAAAAAGAATAAAACAGGTATGAAATAAGCAATGCTGTAAAGGAGTCACTAAAAGAGAATTATGACAGTTTGGATAACTCCTGCAACTTAACTAAATGACAAGGCCCACATTTGATCAAGCAACAAGTGTGTGCGTTATCCTCATGTATAACCTCCACTATCTTGCTATGGTGGATGGAAGGGATATGAGATGGATCAATTTGGTTATTATCACTTTGTTACTAGAAGTACATGCTCCCTTTTGTGTTACACCCTGACTAATTGTCACAAAAATTTGTAAAAAATGGATGTAAGAATGAATTCCCATATATAAAGGATCTTCCTACGATGTCTCTGGGTTGGAGACATCAAGATAAAGGGTCATCATAGGGTTAGATAAGTTATAGGTTTTTTATAAGGGAAACATAAGGATTTTTCAAACACCCTAATAGCATTCCATGAAAACTCTCATTAAAAGAGCATAAATAGAATATTTCCAATCGATCAAATACTCATTAATGTTATGCATTTCAATAATATCTGGAATTGTGAATTCCAAAACATTTGATTTTTCAATTCTAAAAATCATTTTCTTGGTAAACTCTATTTTCTCTACAGTTTTGAAGCATTTTCCATATTTCAATATGAACAAGTGTGGAGTTCACAGTGTCTTGACAATTGATGAAATTTTAGCTGTTTAATGCTAAGGAATGATACTCTGAAACTCAAAAGGGACCAAAATCATTGAGCTTGCACAAAAGTGATCAAAGCCAATGAACATTCTACAAACTACTGAATTGGGTCACATCAATCCACATAAAGACAAGAAATTGCAGGACTTCACTATTGAGCTCCTCTCCACTTTGCAACGCTTGCGTTTTTTCTTCCAACAGATAGCATTTTCTGTTATATGAGAGGATGATGTCCTTTCAAAATGAAATCATAAAACAGATCCTTATCAGCTGAAAAAATATCTGATGTTGTGTGACTTAGTGAATTGTCCGTCAGGGTGTAAGCAAGTGGAACATAGCCAGCATACAATCCCTAATCGCTGATGTCGAGATGGAAGTATAGAACATAGTGGTTTTCATAAAGATCAACATGTTATTGGATTTCCATGTAAACCATGGAACCCAGAAATGCAACTGCTCAATAAGCCAAGTGATATTTGGATCATGGATTTTGTTAAAACTGGAGACAACTCAAAAGGCAAACAGGGACAGGGAAGCTCTGGATGATGTTGGAAGTGAGGTAGGTCCACACAAATTCAGATGATCTCCCACACACTAGAATACCTTGTACACATACACAACTTGAAACCAAATAAGAAAGATGAGAGAAGATAGAGAATAGCAAGAGACGAGATGTAGAACGAGTACATTGCTCTACTCTAAAAATAAATTGATGTATGTCTAACTACAATGTGAGAATAAATGTAAGATTGTAGAAGGTTGATTATGGTGCCTAAGGTTAAAGAAATATGATGTGTGTAAGAAAAGTGATGTATAATAGGTTGATCAAGGAATAACCAACCTATGTGCAGTGTGTGAGTGTGAAAAACAGAAAGGAACCGCAGTAATATCTCCTCCTCTGATTTAATCAGCTCCAAGCACTTCTCTACTTGAAGTATAAGGCTGGAACAATTGATATGGCAAAATGAAGATAGGTGGAACAGGAAATCAGCAGCTAAATACCTGAATTTACTCACCAAAGAGTGTGTGTGAGAAGTAAGTGCAGCAAAAGAACACCGAACAGCAGCAAACAGCAAGAATACCAAAAGCACCACTTTAGAATGAGTATAGATGCTTAAGGCCTCCAAGGTATAAAAATTTCGAAAATCCAGTTTTTCAGACATTAGAATTTTCGTGTATGGTTTTTCTTGATGGTGTGGCGGGTAAAAAAGCATCTAAACTTCGTGCATGCAATAGCAGCCACCAAAACCATATCAGAAAAATGGTGATCAAATTTATGGTTATCAGAAATAAGGGTCATAATACTCACAATGTGACATTGTTTCCAACAAACCTCCTCTCAATGTCGTATTGGGGTAAGGTTTAATTTTCATCTGCATAACTTGTGACTTCTTTCCCTTGATAATGCCTTTGTAAAAATATTTAAAATATCTGAAAAATCTTCTTACTTCTCTCCAATGAATTTTGAAGAGGTTTATGCATGATAGCATCAAAAGGTTTTGTGTATGCTTTTGCCTGTAAAGAATTATTAACATTTATAGGAGTTTGGATGGGTTTTGCATCTTGCATGCTAAATCTTTCAAGTAGTTTCTCAATGTATTTCTGTTGTGTCATGAATATTCAGTTATCCCTATATTTTTGCTCAATGTATTTCTATGTATTATGAATATACAATTATCCAAATGAATAAATTCAATACCATGATAGTAATGTAGAAAACCAAAATTATTAACATTAAAAACTTTCTTAAGCTTTGACTTGAAAAATCAAAGACATGAATATTTGGGACTTGTCATGATCATATCATCATAAATGATGATAATAATTAAGGCATCTTCCTCTAGCTTAACATAAAGTGTAGAAGAAGCCTCTAAATTTTTAATACTAATAGAAATAAGATACAAGTGTATCTTCTTAGACATGCTCCCAGTGCCTGTTTCAAACCATAAAGTGCTTTGATCAATTCGCAAACAAGATGCTCTTTACCTTTGACTTCAAAGCCTTCTGTTTGTTGTATATAGACATCCTTATATAGATCTCCATTGAGAAAAGCTGTCTTGATATCTAATTGATAAATTATCCAACCAAAGAATACAACTAAAGAAAGAACAACTCTAAGTATGGTCAATTTACATGTAGGTGCAAAATTTTGATCATAGCCAATACCTTTCTTTTGTGCAAATCCTTTGATTACTAACCTTGCTTTGCATCTCTCAATAGTACCATAAGATCTTCTTTTGAACTTTAATATTCACTTATCATCAATAGCCTTCTTCTCTTTTGGTAACTCACAAAACTTCCAAGTTTGATTCTTGTGAATAAAATCAATCTCCTCTTGCATTGTTTTTTCCCACACAAGACTTTGTAATGCTTCTTGTACACTTGCATATTCATTCTCAACTCAAGTGAGAGCTAAAAAAGAATGAATATCAATAACTTCTTCAAAATTTACCTAACTTGCTAGTCCTTTTGTCGGCTTCTTGTTCTCTCCCTGAAATTTTTTATCCCGCTCTCTTGTATAGTTTGTAAAAACTACTTTGGAACCTTCTTGAAAAGTGAGATACTTCTCTCAATTTCTCTTTAACTCTAGAAGATTCTCCAACTTCTTGAATTGTTTTCTCATTATATGAATGAGTAATAGGAGTCTCTAAAGGTTTAAAATGAATAGGAGATGGTGAATGGTGAGGTTGAAATTCATTAAGGGTTGAGAAGCCTGAAGTATAAAACTTATTCTTTATAGGTTGAATATAAGAGACCAAAGTTCTTTTCAAAAAAATGAAAAATAAAACCTAGAATTTCTGAATTTTGGTCATAAATCTGATTATCAACAATATAAGCATTGTACGAGAGCAAAATTTTACCTTTATGTCGTACATAAAACCTATAACCTTCACTTTTTATGACATAACCGATAAAAACGATTTTGATTTTTTTTCATCAAGCTATCACGATCCTTCTTTTCGATATGAACATATAACACTCTAAAATAGTCCATGTTGGACTTCTTAACAACATAAGCTTCATAAGTTGTGATTACCTTTAAAGCTTTTGTACATACCTTGTTTAGAACATGGTTAGCCATATGAATAGCATCAAACCATGGTTAGTTGTATGAATAGCATCAAACTAAAATTTAAGAGAAAGCTTCTTTGAAGATAATATGCTACATGTCAATTCTACAAGTATACAATTTTTCCTCTACATCGCCATTTTGCTATGGAATCTATATAATTATGAGTTGATGAATAATACCTTTTTCTTTGAAGCAACACTTCAAATCATTAGACATGTATTCACCACTTCTTTTTTTTTTCATTCTCAGCCGTGGTTGCCAATTTCTTGAATGTAGTAAATACTTCTAGCTCTATTTTCAAACCAAACACCAAAGAATATCTTGTCAAATCATCACTAAATGTGACAAAATAACTTTGATCATGATTGAATACGCCCTCAGAAGTCCATTCACATCTGAGTAAATAATTGCAACTTCTTTGTAGCTTTGATAAATACATGCTTCTTAAAAGATAATTTGCGTGATTTTTCTTTCATGCATCCTTCACATGAATCTGCATATCTCCTAAAGCAAAAAGTAGGTAAATTTTCAGCCACATTTGTTTCTTTCATATGCATAAGTATCTACATAATGTATATGTCCATATCTAGCATGCAAAAGCTCCATGTTTGCCTTTGGTGACGTAGATATCCAAGCAATATTGGCATGGCTGACCTTTTATAAAACGAACATCCCACTTCTACGTTCACCTTCTATCAGACAATGCTCTTCATTTGAAGTACGGATTTGCATGAATACTTCCTAAAATCCACTTTATAACCATCTATAAGAAAGGTTGAGATAGAGAGCAAATCCACTTGCTACTTTAGTACAACATCACCCACACCAAAAAAAAATCATTGTTAGAAATGCAATCTTCTACAAGAGGGATCGCACATATCTTCAGTTTTGGTCAGTTTAGACAAAGTCAACCATGGTCAAATCAAGGTCAAAGACAATCAAAATTTTGCAAAAATTTTTATTTCAGACTTGGAATGTGCTACTCAAAAGCTATCTGTTGATATGCAACACTTTGCATTTGGACCACTCTTGAATGGTTAAAAGACAAACCCTGATTTCTGAAATTTGTGTAAAATGCATTTTTTAAAAGGGAAAAGCAATATACCACATGATTTTGACACGAAAATTACACAAATAATTATAGAAAAAACCGAAATCAGGGTTTCCGTAATTTCAGAATTAGGGTTTTTGAAAAATTACATGACCTTGCTTTTTGAGTTCTTTTAAGCTTTTTATCTTTCTTTTCATGTATGATCACGAATTATATAAGGTGCAGGTCCATAGCACATAAATAACTCACTTTTTGAGAGCTAGATGTGAGCTAGACTCTGTGCAGGTCGTCTTCAACCTTGTGGAGTGGAGATTGGGTTTCATCTTCTTCAAAGGATGAGCAACAACTAGGGTTTATGGTTTTTCTTCTAAAAAAAAATGAGATCATGAGCTTGAAGCTTATCTATACCTAGAGGAGATCACCTACCCTTCATGGAGATTGTGAAGTTATGAAGACATGCTTCATTGATGCATTTATATGCAATCTTTATGATTCCTTGTAACATTCATGTATGATGTACTTCATATTTTGGAATGTATTGAATATATGTGGAGCTTTGCTCAAAATCAATGCCTCTTTCTTGCTAATAACCCTTTGCAACAAGCCTAGCCTTATACCTGTCAATTGTACCATCATGTTTACGCTTCAGCTTGTATACCTACTTGGTGCCAATGGCCTTCTTTCCAGGAGGCAAGTCACGTAAAGACCAAGTATTCTTCATTATAGCATCATATTCAGATTGCATAGCAGCCATCCAATTTTCTGAATTTTGTGCCTCATCAAACGAAAGAGGCTCAGTCTCATCACAGAGACTAGATGCAGCCATAGCATAGCAATCTGATGCAAAAGAGGCACTATGAGAGCCTGATCGAGTACGATATGACAAAGGTGCATCTACTTTGTTGTCACGCAAAGTCTTCACTAGCCATTTTGGCATAGTTTTTGCCTCCTCAATATCAGCTCTCTCATCAACAAGTGCATCATGTAAATCTTCATCAGAAATGGGATGATCTGCATCATCACATGAAATCTGCAAAGGCTGAGAAGTTGCCTCATTAGGACCAGCACTAGACTGTCCACCTGTAAAAAGAGGTAGCAAGGTATCATACATGTCTTTGGAGCTTACAGATGTCTCCTTAGTACATGAAAGCAATGGCTGAATAGCATCTTCCACAAAAACATCACGGCTAACCAGAATGTGTTTAGTCTATGGATGCTACAGACGATAGCCTTTACTTTCAGAACTGTACCCAACAAAAATACATTTTACTGCTTTATCATCTAATTTTCTTCGATGTTGTTTAGGCACTAATGCATATGCCAAACAACCAAAAACACGCAGATGAGCAACAAATGGCTTGCGATCATGCCAAGCCTCATATGGAGTGATAGACTGCAACGCTTTAGTGGGACACCTGTTAAGTACATATGCTGCACACATGACAGCCTCAAGCCAGAAACTATGTGGTAAAGCCTGACTCTTTACCTTACACCTCGCCATCTCGATGAGTGACCTGTTCTTTCGTTCAACAACTCCATTCCTTGAGGTGTATACGGCATTGTACACAGGTGTTTTATTCCACGTTCAGCCACAAATGCATTAAAATCAGAAGACATATATTCCCCCCCTCGATCAGAACGGAGGGTGCCCATTTTAAGTGCTGACAGATTTTCAGCCAAATCCAAAAACTGTTTGAAGCACATGAACACTTCGGACTTTGCCTTCAATGGATATACCCATGCATGCCTGGAAAAATCATCGATGAAAGTCACGAAGTAAAGATAATTTCCAAAAGAAGGTGTCTGCGTAGGACCACAGACATCACTACGTACAAGCAGCAATTTCTGAGTAGCCCGAACTGAACCATCTTTTGGAAAGGAGGAACGCTGCATTTTGCCCAAAATACAGCCTTCACAAACATGTTTTCCAGGTGCCTCAAGTTTGGGCAAAGAGGACACCATTTCAGATTTCTCCAGGCGTAGCAAACTAGCAAAATTCAGATGACCAAAGCATGCATGCCAAAGCTTTGCATCTGACATAGCATGAGAATCATGTACTGCACATGCCGTATCATTTACAGATCTTTCATAGTCTATGAGCTTGGACAGCCCACAACATAAAATGCCAGAAGCAATAATCACGTCGCCATTTGACAGATCATGAATTGTACATCTTTCATCAACAAATTTCACCACCAAGACAATCTTGGCTACAAAAGAAACTGATAACAGATTTTTCTTGATCCCTGGCACAAACAAAGCATCTGACAAAGTGAAAGAACTACCATCAGCAGAAGTCAAAATGATCTTACGAACTCCCATAACAGGATAAGAGGAGTTGTTGGTGCATGTAACAGTATTCCCTATAAGGGAAGGCTCGAATGAAGAGAAGAAACTGCGTTGCGAGGTAATATGTTTGGTCGCCCCACTGTCAAAGTACCAAACATCTGAGTCTACTGCAGACATGCACTTCTCATGAGAAGATGGGTCAAAACCG
Source organism: Ceratopteris richardii (assembly GCA_020310875.1). Classification (NCBI taxonomy): domain Eukaryota; kingdom Viridiplantae; phylum Streptophyta; class Polypodiopsida; order Polypodiales; family Pteridaceae; genus Ceratopteris; species Ceratopteris richardii. The sequence continues at coordinate 194,415,022 of CM035408.1, read as the reverse complement.
CAAACAGTAGTACACGCCCATTCTTCTTCCTGCACAAGGTTAGCAAACTCTGTTTTTGGTGTAGAGGCCTCTGCAACAACCATTCCAACCTCTTTCTTTTTTGCCTCTTTAGCATCTAGTTTTGGACACTTCTTTATGATATGATCATTTCCTTTACAGTACTTGCAAAACAATTTCTGCTTTTCTGATTTCTTTTCATCTTTGTCTTCCCTCTTCGATTGTGCAGAACTAGCAGATTTTTGCTTACTAGTTGAAGAGCTCCATTTTCCTTTGCCCTTCTGACTAGCCAAGAAAGCTTAATCTGCAGCACGCATACTGGACCTGTCGACGGATCCTCTTGCAACAGAACAGAGACTAACTCCTCAAATGACAAGGCATTTGGATTCCCTTTCATCATCAACCGAAGAGTAGAAGCAAAACTCTGATATGAATCAGGAAGACCATTGAGAACGGTCTGCACAAGTGACTATCTGGTATAACCTCATCAACAAAAATCAATTGTTCCTTCAAGTCTTTGATCTTTGTTAGAAAATTGTCCATAGAATCACCTTCATTCATATGCTCACTCTCCAACTGTTTTAAGAGGTAAGCAACAGGAGCCTCATTCCTAGCTTGGTACAATGTGGTAAGTGTATCCCAAGCATCCTTAGCTGTTCTGCAAGAGTGAATGTGAGGAATAATGGCACATTTGACAAACAAAGCTATCAATACATGTGCCTTAGCATCTCTGTCATGCCATCCCAACGAATTTGCTCTGCAGTAGGTGGAGCAGAAACCGCAGTTTGAACAGGAATATGAAGAATATCATCATCTTCGACACCTTCTGCATTAGCTTCAGTGCCTGCAGTTGTAACAGTTGCAGGTGTGATAGGACGTTTTTCAACAATGTTCCACAGTCCTTTTGCAACCAATACATGTCGCATCATATAAGCCCACAATGGGTAGTTGGTACCATCCAACTTATCCTCAACAGCCAACATACGAAATACATCACTGCTTTGAACCATGGCCAGTGACTAAAATACCTTGATGTAGAAAATTGATTGTATCTCAAAAAGTTGAACAGAATTTCCCATACGAATTCTGCTAAACCTGTAGAAGACTTCGAGACGCTTATACTTGCGAACCGAAAGTGGTATATACCTTTGGCACAAAAAGACAAAATAGCCTGCATAAGTGCTGCGATAGTGCATTCAGAGGTCGAAACGAGTTCAGATCACGATTTCGACACCACAGAGCGAGCCGTTTTGAACTCGGAAACACACTGAGTATGCCCACCAAAATTCGTGCGATTCTGAGACTACAATTGGAGAGGTGTCGACGATGCCCTAGATGAAGCAGCGACTGTTGGAATTTGGGGTCCCAAGATCTTCCAATACTAAAAACCTTTGAGCATACACACTTAATTAAACAAGATGATAAGTGAGAGATAGAAAGAAACTTTGAGACAAGAGTAAGTAACGTACGCAAATTGCTTACTCACTAATATAGATGGCCAAATTACAAAATGGGAGTACTACTCAAACCATATGATGATGCACTCACTAGATGGAGAATAGACAAGAAGATGATGATGTACAGAATTCAGATTATGTTGTTATAATCTAAGTATGTGTGAAGCAAATGAGCAACGGAGTGAACCTAACCTCTCAAGATAGTGCAACAAATCTGAAAATCAGCAAACCCTAATTCTGAAATTAGGGTTCAGAAACCCTAAACAGAATATAGGATCAACTCACAAAAGATAGCTGCCACAGACTTGTAGAAGACTCCTTGCTCCAAGAGAGTAGCCTCTCCTTCACCTCTCCTTAGCCTCCGAAGCTTCAGAACTCCAAAATTGACACTATATGAGCATCAACTCTTGCTTGAATTATCCAAAAGTGTACCCAACATGTCACTTATATAGTGTTGCCTCCAACAAATGAAGCTTGGCGAAAAATCTTGCGCAAAAACTGATCGCAAAAATAAAAAGCTGCCATCGTAATTTTTTTTATCGCAATTTTTTGCTTTTGGTTGGTTTTTAAAAACCAATCGCTTTTTAATGAGTGCTTTATTTTGATCTCCCAATTTGTGCTTTTGCCATCCCTAAAATCTAATACCTAGCCTTTTTTTTGTGTTTTGTACATTAAGAACCTCAGAAATATGCATCCACCATTTTAGGGAAGGACGTAGGGTTTGAGTTTTCTCCTAACTCCGACCTCTGATGACAGAATGAAGCATATCACTAGATAGCTCTCATGAAGCTCTATCTATCTAGCCTAAAAAAGCTTTACCTAAAATATACAAAAAATGGCTAAAATGGCTAAGTCCTAAGTTGGATTTGCTGGAAATGGTCCATATGTACATTGATTTCCAATAGTGACCTTCTCTTATACCAATTGTTGGAGCTAGACGTCTTCGGAAGCACACGAATAGCACAAGGAAGAAGAAGAAGCTTGGAGCTCAACACACAATACTGAATGTATTACCACTAGAATGTACAAAGATACGTAGCCCGTTAGGGCAACACGCGTATATACAAGCCGGGGGGAAAAAACCTCCTAAAGAGGGAAAAAAGTACCCTGGTGGTCCTAGCGTGTTCACACACATCACTACCTAAATATATCAACAAGAAGCATCAGACTTTGCCTTAGGGGCCATTCTATCCCAACATGGAGATAATGGACACCTACATCCAATTGCGTATCAGTCTAGGAAATTCTTCCCTCGAGAGATTAATTATGAAATCCATGATAAAGAACTTCTTGCAATAGTGGATGCATTTGACACCTAGCGTCACCATCTAGAAGGCGCAACCCATAGAGTTACTTTGTATATAGATCATAAGCATTTGGAGTATTTTATGACCACTCGCATCCTCAATAGAAGGGCATCTTGATGGAGTAACTTTTTATCCAAATTTGGCTTTCACATACCGTCCAAGATGCCAGCATTATCAGTCAGATGCCTTGTCAAGAAGATCTTACCTTGCACCAAAGAAAGGTGAAGTGGCCTTTGATCAACAAGAGAGTGTTTTATTGAAGTTTGAATAGCTCCAGTTAGCAGCAATCTCTTCAAGTCACCATGAAGATTCAACTTTGACTCATTTGATTCATGAGACACTAGCACATAATGAATTGTTTTGTAATATCAAGCACAAAATTCAAGAAGGAAAAGTCCAAAAAGTTAATGAGTTCCAAGAAAAGGATGGATTATTATTCTACAAGAACCTATTGTATGTCCCTCCAGGAGAGCCCAAGATCCAAGTACTTCAACAACGTCATGACAACTTTGGTACAGGACATTTTGGAGTAAATAAAACAATAGAGCTCATATCAAGGGATTTTTGGTGGCCTCAAATGTGGAAGGAGGTCAAAGAATATATCCGAACCTTTGACACCTGCAATACATCTAAGGCACCGCAACATAAACCTCATGGGCTCTTGCAACCTTTACCTATTCCAAAAAGGTCATGGGCTTCATTGTCTATAAATTTCATTAAAGATCTACCAAAGTCGGATAAGTACGATGCCATTCTTGTTATAGTGGATAGATTTACAAAGATGGCATACTTCATTCCAACTACCAAGGCAATCACAGGTGCCACTCCCAAACTTTTTCTAAGATACATCTTTAGGCTTCATGGATTGCCTGATGATATTGTCCGTGATCGAGGTCCATAGTTCATATCCAGCTTTTGGAACAATCTTTGCAAGCTCCTTGGAGTTCAAGTCAAACTGTCTAAAGCGAATCATCCACAAACTGATGGACAAACAAAACGAGTGAATCAAGTCCTAGAACACTATCTCCATTGCACCACCAACTATCATCAAAATGATTGGTTTGAGCTCTTACCCTTTGCAGAGTTCGCCTATAACAACAGGGTTCATACATCTCCCACGCAGACTCCTTTCTTTGCAAATTATGGACAACACCAAAGGATGGATATACAACTCTCAAACCATGTCAAGAACCAAGCTCCCAGAGATAAGACTCAGTACCTCATGGATATCCACAAAGAACTCAAGCAGGAGATCCATAGAGGTCAAGAACAATATAAGTATTATGCAGATCAACATCGTGTTCAAAATCCATCATATCACATTGGGGATAAAGTGTGGTTACTCGGAAATAATTTGCAGACTTCAAGGCCTTGTGCAAAGCTAGACTATTAGAGATTCGGTCCATTCACCATCTTCGTAGAGATTAATTCAGTCACTTTCGAGCTCCAATTACCAAGTACCATGAGAATACATCCACTTTTCCATATGTCCATGTTGGAACCATATCGGTCTTCACCATTGAGGGGGGAGAGACATAATCCTTCACGACCTATCGGGATTGATGATCATCAAGAATTTGAAGTCGAGCATGTCCTAGATTCAAGAATATACCCAGCAAGATTGGAGTACCTTATTCATTGGAAAGGGTATGACATCAGTGATCGCACTTGGAAACCTACAAAGAATCTTCAGAGAGCACCTATCAAAGTTTGAGAGTTTCATAAGAAAAATCCAATGAAGCCGAGACCAGAGAAATGACCGCTCCTTGTGGAACTCGTCGCTTGAGGGGAAGGTGATGTCATTGACAAAGGAAACCATCTTGAACCTAAGCTTCCAAGTAACTTCTATATCTCATAATTGGTTCAGAATTTGGAGAAACCAATGCTTCCAAGTTCCATTGCATCCGTAACGTGCAAAACCTAAAGATCGACTGTCTACTTGCTAAATTCTGACATCCGGAGGTCCTCTTCCGATGGCTGACATCATTCATGACATCATCGGCTCCCAACCGCCCTTGAACACCTATATAAGGAGGGCTTGGCCATATACATCCTCGGTCTTGCCAATGCAAGATCTCGAGTTAATTCTTGTATCTAGTTCATCTCCCTGAAGGGAGTTCTTGTAATCCAAATATCTTGTTTCATACCTACGATCCCGGATTGTGGGATCTCATGTATCATCCCTAGTCGAGTTATCCATTCCTAGCAGTCACGAGTTGTGGGACTTCTTGTATCAACTACATGTTCTTGCATTATTTCCCCTATGTAGGTGATCTTGTAATCGAAAGTATAATTCCGAAATCTTGTCTAGTCTAATCACAGGGCACAATCTAGTGCTCCCCTGACAATCCCTATCCTTCTATGCAAATATTTGAATGAGAGAAGTATATGGGAAAATTTTATGAGTTCTCCTTTTCTATAGTATGGAGTGCTCTTCATGTCAAGAGTCTTATGCATTTTTAGGGACATTGGCATGATCTTTACAGGTACCCGCATCAGTAACATCATCACCTTTTCAACTAGCAACATCACTTTACAATTTTTTTTATCCAACGAAATATATACCAAGAGATGCAATTTGTAAAAGAGAAAAGCAATATACCACATGATTTTGACCTAAAAAGTATAAAAAATAATTTTCTTTGAAAAAAAACAAACCCAAAATTAAACTTTTCGTAATTTCTGGAATTAGGGTTTTTGAAAATTACAAAACCCTGCTTTTTAAGTTTTTAAAGCTTTTTGTCTTGCTTTTCATGTATGATCACCAGCTGTACAAGGAGGAGGTCCATAGCACATAAATCACTCAATTTTTGAGAGCTAGACATGAGGTAGACTTTGTGGAGACCTTTTCAACATTGTGGAGTGGAGCTAGAGTTTCATCTTCTTCAATGAATGTGCAAAAACTAGGATTTATGATTTCTCTTCTACAACAAAGAGGTCATGAGCTTGGAGCTTATCTATACCTGGAGGAGATCATCTCCACTTCATGGAGATTGTGAAGTTATGAAGATAGGCTATATATTGACGCAATTATATGCAATCTTTATGATTCTTTGTAACACTCGTGTACTTCATATTCTCGAATGTATTGAATATATGTAGAACTTTGCTCCTTCAACTCTCTATTGTTTTGTCTATTTTGTCTCATGTTTCTATTTCATTTTTATCTCTATATTAATTGTAAGCCTTAAAACCAACAATTGGTATCACAACACGTGGAAATAGTGCCCTTGGGGCAGGTTGAGACTAGAGCAATATATAGAAAAGATAATAGCATTATGGTAGACACAAGTCAAGCTCACTTCATTATTTAGGAGATGGCAATAGGTCCATAAAAGAGGAAGCTTTTCATAAAACACGTAGTTTTCAGAAGCTTGCTAGATACATTAACCAAAGGAAGTCAACTACAAGAGGGGTCATATCATTCATATTTGATTGCACAAGCAATTATACATTTTACAAATATTCTATACAGGTCATATTCAACTATTATATTAGATTTTTTGAAGATTTGCAAGATTATCAAGACATATATTTATTTGAACAAGGAGAGGAAACAAATCTATATTCGAAACCATATGGTGGACAGTTTTTCAACTTCTTGTATACATTTTTTGTGCATAGGTGTAGATGAGAGCATATGACTGATACTTGATAGGCATGCCCAACCTTGAGAGTTGAGGAAGCATGTTTAAGTCTATACTTTATCTTTTTCTTTCTTTATCTCTATCCTTCCATGCAAATATTTGGATGAGAGGAGTATATTGGAAAATTTTATGAGTTCTCCTATTTGATAGTATGGAGTGCTCTTCATATCAAGAGTCTTATGCATACTTATGAACATTGGCATGATCTTTATAGGTACCTACATCAACAACATCATCACCTTTGCAACTAGCAACATCACTTGACAGATTTTTTATCCAACAAAATATATACCTTTCTTGGCATGTTTCCCTTGTATCAAGTTAGGAGGGGATTGTTGGAAATGCAACCTTCCACAAGAGGGATTGCACATATTCTCATTTGGTTAGTTTTAGACAAAGTCAACCTTCGCCAAAGTTCAGATCAAGATCAAAGATTATCAAAATTGATCAAAATTTTGAAGAAGAATTTATTTCAGATTTGGAATGTGCTACTCAATGGCTACTTGTTGATATACAACACTTTGAATTTGGACCATATTTGAGTATATATACATATATACCTTCATAAGTTCAGAGTTATCCAAACTTACGAACCCAAGATAGAGAACACAAACACATACACATTAAAAAAACAACTAACAAAAGAAAGAGACACAAATAATAAGACGAAAATAAGGCATGAAAAATACAAACAAGAAAGAAAACCAATACAAAAACAACCACACTAAAAATAATAATCAATATTTAAGTTTTTTTAATATATATATATTTTTTTTATTATTCAAAATAAATAATAATAATAATAATAATAATAATAATAAATAACTAAAATTAAATAAAAATAAAATTAATATATATATAATAAAAATTATAAAATAAAATAAATAAAAAATACTAATAATTACATAAACATACATATATAAATATAAAAATGCAAATTAAACAAAAACAAAAGCAAAACCAAAAAGTGCATTGTCAACTTCTATGTCTGTCCAAAACAAGAAGTATCAGAATTAAACTTTATCATGCATAGCTTGGACAAATAGTTATGACATCCCTACTCACATCATCAGTGCCCTAGAGTAGGTGCAGATTTCAATAAAGAGCCTTTCTAAATAAAGATCTCTAACAAAGTCAACGAACTGAGTTTCTATCACTTCCGGAAGTGAAGGGCAAACTCAACCATGATAAAGTCTTGCACAAAGAATAAACAAATAATAAGAAAAAAGAAATTAAAATAAGAATAATAAAAATTAAAATTAATAAATAAATATATATATATATATATATATATAATATATTAGATAATTTATCTAAATTTTAAAAAATAAAGAAATAGCTAAAATAATAATAAAAGTAATAATAATAATAATAACAAAAAAAGAACAAAAAACTAAAATAAAACTATTAACAAAGAGTGAAAGAGCCCCCACAAAATACCTTATCATTAACCAATATAAAGTTCCCCTTTTCTATTGAATTTACTAATGATTAATTTGAACACATGAAAAGAAGAACCATAAACGAACTTGTTACGAAGTAAGAAAGTCCTTACCTTCTTTGAAACTTTCTTGAATGAATACCCTTTTTGAACAAGCAAAGAGATTAGTTGACAACTCTGAACTACAAATGAAGACAAGCTTGAACATAGAAGATAAAATCTAAACAATTGAGAGCAAACAATGCCATACTTTGCTAAATGAGAAATATTTGAACCAATATGAGGCATTCGTATCATGTTAATGCCAGCAAATTCTGGTTCTAATCTTTTATGATAAATGGCTACTTCCAAACCAAAAGGAGATTGAAATATTTTTAGATCTAGGAAAGCACAAGAATCACCATGTGAAGTACAATTCAGCTCACAAAAAATTTTGGGATAAATACCACCACCAAAAGCATCAATGTTTAAATACATATTTGAGTTGTCAAAAGTCTAACCCTAATTTCTGAAATGTGCATGAAAATCAGTTTTTAAAAGGTTTGACCCGAAAAGTAGAAAACGTAATTTTTCTTTTCAAACCCAAAATTAGGAGTTTCATAATTTTCAAAATTAGGGTTTTTGAAAATTATGAAACCTTGCTTTTTGAGTTTTTTTTTTAAGTTTTTTATCTTGATTTTCATGTATGATCACAAACTATATAAGGTGGAGATCCATAGCACACAAATCACTCGCTTTTTGAGAGCTAGACTCTATGGAGATCGTCTCAACCTTCTAGAGTGGAGCTAGAGTTTCATCTTCTTCAAAGGATGAGATGCAACTAAGGATTATGATTTTCTTCTACAACAAGGAGGTCATGAGCTTGGAGTTTATCTATACCTTGAGGAGATCATCTACACTTCATGGAGATTGTGAAGTTATGAAGACATGTTGCACATTGACACACTTATATGCAATCTTTATGATTCTTTGTAACATTCATGTACGTCATATATGTGAAGCTTTGCTCCTTCAACTCTCTATTGTCTTGTCTATTCTCTCTCATGTCTCTATTTTGATTGTGGACCTTAAAAACCAGCAATTGGTATCAATGAAGGTGGAAATAGTGCACATGGAGCAGTTTGAGAATAGTACAACATATAGAAAGATAAAAGCATTATGGAAGACACAAGCCAAGCTCAGTCATTATTAAGGACATGACTGAAGGTCTAGAAAATAGAAAATTGTCAAAAGCTCGCTAGATACATGAATCGAAGGAAGTCCGCTCAAGAAGGGGTCATATCAGTCCTATTTGATTGCACAACCAATCATACATCTTGGAGATATTCTAAACCGATCATATTCAACTATTATATCATACCTTTTGAAGATTTGCAAGATTATCAGGACATATATTTATTTGAACAAGGAGAGGAAACAAATCTACATTCAAAACCTTATGGTGGACAGTTTTTCAAGTTCTTGTGTACATTTTTTGTGGATAGGTATAGAACTAAGCACATGGCTAATACTTGATAGACCTGGCCAACCTTGAGAGTTGAGAAACTATGTTAAAGTCTATACTTTATCTTTTGCTTTCCTGATCTCTATCCTTCCATGAAAATATTTGGATGAGAGGAGTATATGGGGAAATTTTATGAGTTCTTCTTTTCTATAATATGGAGTGCTCTTCATATCAACAGTCTTCTGTATTCTTATGGACATTGACATGATCTTTATAGGTACCTACATCAACAACACCATCACCTTCTCAACTAGAAACATCACTTTATAATTTTTTATCCAACAGAACATATACCTTTCTTGGCATGTTTCCCTCGTGTCAGGTTAGGAGGGGATTGTTGGAAATGCAACCTTCCACAAGAGGGATTATACATATTTTCAGTTTTGGTCAGTTTTAGACATGGTCAACCATAGTCAAACCAAGGTCAAAGATGGTCATAATTTTAGGGAAAATATTATTTCAGATTTGAAATTGCTACTCAAGAGCTATGTGTTGATATATTTGGACCACATTTGGGCACTCAAAAGTCAAACGCTAATTTCTGAAATTTAAGTGAAAAGTAGTTTTTATGTGTGAAAAGCAATTTTTAAAAGGGCAAGGCAATTTACAGCATGGAGTAGATGGGAAGGGCAAAGCAATTTACAGCATGAAATAGATGGGAAAATCTTATGAGTTCTCCACTATGGAATGTACTACTCAAGAGCTTTATGTTGATATACAGCACTTTGAATTTGGACCACATTTGAGCAATCAAAAGTCAAACCCTAATTTTTGAAATTTACGTGAAAAGCAATTTTTATACGTAAAAAGAAATTTTTAAAAGGGAAAAGCAATATATCACATGATTTTGACCCGAAAAGTATGAAAAATAATTTTTTAAAAACCAAAATTAAGATTTCCATAATTTTCGGAACTAGGATTTTTATGTCACCCCTCTTTTTGAGTTTTTTTAAGCTTTTTATCTTGCTTTTCATGTATGATCACAAACCATATAAGGAGGAGGGCCGTGCTAAAATCACTCACTATTTGAGAGCTAGACATGAGCGAGACACTCTGTAGATCCTCTTCAACCTTCTAGAGTGGAGCTAGGGTTTCATCTTCTTTAAAGGATGAGCAGCACATAGGGTTCATGATTTTTCTTCTGCAACAAGGAGGTCATGAGCTTGGAGCTTGTCCATACCTGGAGGAGATCATCTACACTTCATGGAGATTGTGAAGTTATGAAGATATGTTGCAGATTCACGCATTTATATGCAATTGTTATGATTCTTTGTAACAAGATGTACTTCATATTTTGGAATGTATTGAATATATGTGGAGCTATGCTCCTTCAACTCTCTATTATCTTATATATTCTCTCTCATGTCTCTATTTCATTTTTGTCTCTATAATCATTGTGGGTCTTAAAAACCAACAATTGGTATCAAAGCAAGTGGAAATAGTGCACATGGAGGATGTTGAGAATAGTGCAATATATAGAAAGATACAAAGCATTATGGCATATGTCAGGGGAGCACTAGATTGTGCCCTCTAACTGAACTAGACAAGATTTCATAATTTTACTTTTGATTACAAGATCATCTACATAGGGAAAATAATACAAGAATATGTAACTCATACAAGAAGTCCCAAAGCCCGGGACAAATAGGTATGGAATAACCCGAAAGGATCTCGTACTATGAGATTACAATAGGACAAGACAGGATGTCCAAAAGACTTGACTAAACAAGACTAGAAAAAAGGACAAGACTAAAACTTGAACTGGATCTTGGAAAGTACTTACTTGGAGATCACGACCCCTTGAGCTTGAGCTCCCAAGATTGGCATTGGCGAGACTCAAGATGTATGTGGTCAAGCCCCCCTTATATAGGTGTTCAAGGGCAGTTATGAACAGACGATGTCATCGATGATGTCAACAATCCGAAACAGGACCTCCGGATGTCAAAATCAAGCAAGTAGACAATTGATCTTAGGATTTTGGCACTTTCTTGACAATGGAAGCATTAGTTTTTCCAAGTTTTGAACCAATCATGAGATATAGAAATTCATATGAAATCTGAGGTTAAGGATGGTTTCCTTTGTCCATGAAATCACTTCCCCCTCAAGAGACTACTTCCACGATGAGCGGTCATGTTCTTTGGTCTTGGCTTCAATGGTATGATCGTTGATGTCATACCCTTTCCAATGAACAAGGTACTCCAATCTTCCTCGGGATATTCTAGAATCTAGGACATGCTCAACTTCGAATTCTTCAAGATCATCAATCTCGATAGGTGGTGATGAATTAGGTTTCTGCCCCCTCAATGGTGAAATCTGATATGGCCCCAACATGGATACATGGAAAACCAGATGTATTCCCATGGTACTTGGTAACTGGAGCTTGAAAGTGACTAGACTAATCTCGGCCAAGATGATGAACCGACCAAATCTATGGTGATCTAGCTTTACACAAGGTTTTGAAGTTTGCAAATTACTCCCGAGTAACCACACTTTATCCCCAATGTGATAGGATGGATTTTGAACACAATGGTGATCTGCACAATACTTATATTGTTTTTGAGCTCTATGAATCTTTTCCTCAAGTTCTTTGTGAATATCCATGAGGTATTGGGCCTTATCTCTTGCAGCTTGGTTCTTGACATGATTTGAGAGTTGTATATCCATCCTTGGATGTTTTCCATAATTTGCAAAGAAAGGAGTATGCTTGGTAGATGTATGAGAATTGTTGTTATATGCAAACTCTGCAAAGGGTAAAAGCGCAAACCAATCATTTTGATGATAGTTGATGGTGCTACGAAGATACTGTTCTAAGACTTGATTCACCCGTTTTGTTTGTCCATCAGCTTGTGGATGATTGGCTGTAGACAATCTAACTTGAACACCAAGGAGCTTGCAAAGACTGCTAAAAGCTAGATATGAATGGTGGACCTCGATCACTGAGAATATCATGAGGCAATCCATGAAGCCTTAAGATGTATCTGAGAAAAAGTATAGGAGTGGCTGCACTTATTACCGTTGTAGTTGGAATGAAGTGACACATCTTTGTAAATTTATCCACTATAACAAGAATGGTATCATACTTATCTTATCTTGGTAGATCTGTGATGAAATCCATAGATAATGAAGCCCATGGCCTTTCTAGAATAGGTAAAGGTTGCAAGAGGCCATGAGGTTTATGTCGCAACCCCGTAGATCCATTGCAAGTGTCACAGGTTCGGATATATTCTTTGACTTCCTTCTACATTTGAGACCACCAAAAATCGCTTGATATGAGTTCTATTGTTTTATTCACTCCAAAATGTCCTATTGCAAGGTTGTCATGATGTTGTTGAAGTACTTGGATCATGGGCTTTCCTCGAGGGACATACAATAGGTTCTTACAGAATAGTAATCCATCCTTTTCTTCAAACTCATTTACTTATTGAACTTATCCTTCTTGAATTTTCTTCTTCACGTTACAAAACAATTCATCATGTGGTAGAATGTCATAAATAAAATTAGTTAAGGCTGAGTCTTTATGACGGATTGAAGAACTAGCTATTGAGTGCAGAGTTTCGGGCTTGAGTAATACACTCTCTTATTGATCAAAGGCCTCTTCGCCTTTCTTTGGTGCAAGGCACGATCTCCTTGACAAGGCATTTGACCAACATTGTTTGCGTTCTCGACAGTATGTGATGACAAAGTCGAACCTATATAAAAAGTTATTCCATCGAGATTGCCTTATTGAGGATGCGGGTGGTCATAAAATACTCTATATTCTTATGACCTTTATACACATTAACTTTATGAGCTTTATGAGCTGCTTCTTCTAGAGGTGACGTTAGGTATCAAAAGCATCCACTATCACAAGAACTTCTTTATCATAAATATAGGTGTCCATCATCATCTCTTTCCTTGAATGATATGCAACTAAATATAGGTGTCCATCATCTCCATGTTAGGATAGAATGGCCCCTAAGGCAAAGTCTGATGTATCTGTCTCTAGGAAGAAAGGCTTGGTAGAATCAGGATGAACTAGAATTGGAGCAGTGGTGAATGCTAATTTTGAAGGTTTGGAAGGCTTTTTCTACTTCTTCGGTACATGAGATTTTTGCATTTCCTGTGAGCTTTGTAAGCAATATCACTATCTTGGAGTAATCTCTAATGAATATCCTATAAAAATTGGCAAACCCTAAAAAACATTGTACATCTCGAGCACATGAAGATGGTTGCCTATCAAGGATTATCTTGTTCTTAGGGGTCATAAAGATTCCTTTTTTTGTTTTTCTCTTAACTTCTCTAGAACTATCTTTACACGACATTCCTTATCCTCTAGATTTTTCGAGAATATCAAGATATCATCGAGGTATATTACCACAGAATCATCTAAATATTCTCGAAAGATATCATTCATCATATGCTAAAAGAAGGCTAGAGCATTTGTGAGACCGAATGGCATGACTACATATTCAAAATGTTTGTACCTTGTTTGAAATGATGTCTTCCAATCTCCTTCCTTACTATATATATGAAGGCTTTGGCTCCTACACATGTCGAGTTCTTCTCAATATCTCAAGGAGTGATTTTATTCTTTTCCCAATTAATGTCTAGATTATCTTTCTTTAGACACGGCATTCTAATGATAATAGGATTTATTGGACTTAATATTACATTAAAACATATGTGGGAATCATAGTCACCAAGGTGTACTCTTAATGTTGGGGTTTCCATGGTAATATTCCGAGATGCTAGAGGTCATCCATCTACTACTTCAACTACTACTCATTTGTTCTTCTGAAGTATTGGAATCATGTGTTACTTAACCAATCCTTCATCGATGAAACATGAAAAGGCTTCTAAATCTACTAGGGTTGTAAGGGAAAGGGTTTTCGTAGGCATGATTAACTTGACAAGGGCAAGACATGTTTGTATGGGTGTCACTCGAATTATGAGATGCTTTCTTATATCATGGAACGGCTGTACGGTCTCCTTTACAATTGGATTTCCTCGTTTCCCTTGTATACAAGGGTGGCTTCGACTCTGGAGTTTGTTCTCTTATTGGACAATTAACTACAATATGACTAGGGTTTCCATAATAGAGGCATAACTTGTTATGTCTCCTTCTCTGTTTCTCTTGTGGGAGTTAGAGGTTGGAACCTAGTTACATCCATCTGCATAGGTTCACGCATAGGCTCTTCTATAGGAGTAGATTGGAAGAGTTTCCATTGGGGAAGTGTTCCTTCTACTTGTTTTCCTTGTTTCCTTTCAAAAAGGCGGTTATCACATTGAATGACTTAGGTGATGTATTCATTCAATGTCTTAACCTCAGACATTGTGAGCAAAAGGTCCTTCATATCATCTCTTAAACCCAATCTAAATTGGTTTGCGAAATAATCTTTGTGCCAAGTGAGATCGCATATCAATTGCCTAAATTCTGATGCATAAGAAGAGAAAGGGCAATTACCTTGACGTAGCTTCCGTAGTTTTGTTTCTGCCACTCGATTCTTGTCTATATCTCCAAATGTGACCGTAAGCTCTCGAAGAAACCCCTCAATCCTAAAACCGATCTTAGATTCCTCGTCATGGTATCTATCAAGTTGCATACAAATGTACAATTTAACTTGCTAGAGAAATCCACAAAACTTCGTGTGATCACCATCGAACTTTTCTGGCATGCGAATCTTGAGTTCCTTCATGAAGGATGAACTAGGCTGTTGATTCACTTGAATGCTTCCTTGATTTGTTTTAAGGTTCCTAATTCGTTCTTTCAATTCTTGGAGGAGTACACCTACATGCATCGAATGTCCCGTCTCGACTTGTATCTCTCGATGAGTTAGGTCCACGCCTCATTGCTAGAGACTTTGAAGGGATGCCACAATCTGTTCAACTTTGTTCTCCATGATGCTTGGTCTTGGATAGAAGCTAGTCTTGCCAAAATATCAGGAGGGTACTAGATTGTGACCTTTAACTCAACTAGAAAAGATTTCAAAATTATACTTTTGGCTACAAGATCATCCACGTAGGGAAAATAATACAAGAATATGTAACTAATACAAGAAGTCCCACAACCTGGGACTGATAGATATGGACAATTCAACTAGAGATGATACAAGAGATCCAACAACCGGGACCGTAGGTATATGAGCAAGATATCTCGATTACAAGAACTCCCTTCAAGGAGATCAACTAGATACAAGGAATAACTCGACGGATCTCGTACTATAAGATTACAATAGGACAAGACAAGATGTCCAAGATAATAGACTAGAGAAGACTAGAACAAAAGACAAGACTAGAAGTTGAACTAGAACTTGACTCCTTGAGCTCCCAAGACTCGCATTGGAAAGACAGATGATGTATGTGACCAAGTCCTCCTTATATAGGTGTTCAAGGGCGGTTATCAAAGGAATTCATCAAGGGCGGTTACGAACTAATGATGTCATTGATGATGCCAGCAATCCGAAACAAGACCTCCAAATATCAAAATCTGGCAAGTAGACAATCGATCTTAGGGCTTTGGCATGTTAAAGGAGGGATGGAAGCACTAGTTTCTTCAAATTCTCAACCAATCATGAGATATAGAAAGTCATATGGAATCTGAGGTTCAAGATGATTAACTTTGTCCATGACAACATACAAGTGTCAAGCTCAACTGATTATTTAAGAGATGGTAGTAGGTCCATAAAACAGGCAGTTGTCAAAAGCTTGCTAGATACATGAACCAAAGGAAGTTACCTCCAAGAGGGGTCATATAACTCCTATTTGTTTGCACAACCAATCCTACATTTTGGAGATATTCTAAACAGGTCATATTCAGCTATTATATCAGATTTTTGAAGATTTGCTAGATTATCGGGACATACATTTATTTGAACAAGGAGAGGATACATATCAACATTCATAGCCTTATGGTGGACAGTTTTTTAACTTCTTGTAGACATTTTTTATGGATAGATATAGATGAGAGCATATGATTGATATTTTATAGGAATGGCCAAGCTTGAGAATTGAGGAAGTATATTTAAGTCTATAACTTTATCTTTTACTTTCCTTATCTCTATCCTTCAATCCAAATATTTGAATGAGAGGAGTATATGGAGAATTTTATGCTTTGTCATATCTTACTTGTTCAAGCTCTCATAAGCTTCTTTTGCATCATATAGCCATGATTTGTGAAGAGAATGAACCTGTTTCGTTTGATGAACCATAAAATTCAGAAAATTGGATGGTTGCTATGCAGTCAGAATATCATGCTATTATGAAGAATGGTACTTGATCTTTATGTGATTTGCCTCCGGACAAGAAGGCCATTGGCACTAAGTGGGTATACAAGCTTAAGTGTAAGCCTTATGGAGGAGTTGACAGGTATAAGGCTAGGCTTGTTGCAAAAGGTTATGCTCAAGAAAGAGGCATTGATTTTGATTAGACCTTTGCTCCCACATGTCAAATGACTACTGTTCGTAACTTCTGTGCACTTGAAGCTCATCATGGTTGGACTGTACATGAGTTGGACATTAAAATTGCATATCAGAATGGTGACTTACATGAAGAAGTGTATGTTTTTCAGCCCATGGTTTTGTGCATAAAGAGCATGAAAACAAAGTGTGCAGGTTGAAAAAGGCATTATATGGTTTGAAGCAAGCACCACGTGCTCGGTACGAAAAGATACATGCCCACTTGATTGCACGTGGTTTTGAGAAGAGTCCAACTGAGAGCACCTTATATGTTAAGCGTGCAAATTATGTGCTTCTTATCATTGTTGTCTATGTTGATGACATGTTGCTCAAGCATACTGTTGATTTTAAGGTTGATTTGCATGCCTCATTTGAGATGTCAGATTTGGGGCATTTGAATCATTATTTGGGCATTCAGTTTATGCAAGTTGATGGAAGAATAGCTTTGTGTCAAACAAAATATATTGACACATTGTTGCACCATTTTGGCCTTGAAGACTATAAACATATTACCAATCCTATGCAAACAAGTTTACGGTTGCGTGCTCATGATACTTGAGATGCATTTGATGTTTTTCTCTATTAGCTAGATGTTTGGTTCTCGATGTACTTATGCATAACTCGGCCGAATATTCAGTTTGCTTTCTCATAGATGAGCAAGTCTATGCATTGCCCAGGTGTCAAGCATTGGCAGGCGGTTAAGCGCATCTTTCATTACTTGAGTGGTAGTCGGCTACTTGGATTGTTTTATCCCATGGGGGGAGCACTACCGCAAGATTTACATGCTTTTTTATGACTCTGACGGGTCTGGTTGCTACGACACTTGTGTGTCCATCGGTGGTTTTTGCTTCATACTTCGTAGCTCATGCATATCTTGGTTGAGCAAGAAGCATCCTACTTTGGCCACTTCTAGTTATCTGGTTGAGTATAGGAAAGATTTCACAGCGATCGTTGAGTGTGTGTGGCTCAGACCCTTATGGCTGATTTGGGTGTTTGTCAGTCTTCTTCCACCACCATCTTCACTGAGAGTAAGGGGCATTGGGAGTTGCGAGGAACCTTGTATTCCATGCTCGCATTAAGTAAATTGAGGTTCACTATCATTATGTCAGGAAGAGGTTCTCTGCTTGAGAGATTAGTTTTGCATATGTGTCCACACAGGAGAGTTGCATACCTTTTTACAAAGGCTTTGCCTAAGGAGAAGTTTGAAGCTTTCCACAAAGCTTTGGGCTTACTTCCTTTTGTGGATTGATTCCACATAGCTTTGCACTTCCTTATACATGAGTGCAAGCTCCTTGTTCACCGCATCACTATCAGATGGGATTTGTTGATATATTTCGGTAGTGATGTGTGTGAACACACTAGGACTTCCAGGGCACTTTTTCCCTCTTTAGGAGGGTTTTTTCCCCGGCCTGTATATACGCCTATAACCTTAACAGGTCACTTATCTTCGTACATTCACTTTGGAATACATTCAGTATTGTGTGTTGTGCTCCAAACTTCTTCTTCTTCCTTGCATTACTCCAACGCAATATGCACATCTCTAGGATATCCACCTTTGCACTTGAATACTCATACATACACACAAGAAACTTATGGATCAGATTACATTTCAAAGACACACTTAATTTAGCTAGAGAGATTGAGACAAGAAGAAGACTATGCAAGAATAGAGTACCTTTCCTTCGAGGAAAGATGATATTATACAACTCTAATCCAAGATGAACAGATGAGTCTCCTTCCAATTCCACCTCAAGGTTACGCTTTGCACTAGAACCTACTGATAGGGACTTCCTAGTTGGACAAGGAGGAGTCTTTCTCACATATTGCAGTATAGGCTATTAGAGTTCTCCGGGCCACAAGCGCTCCAGAATGCATGCATACATGTGTGTCTCTATATCAAGCTTGGGTGGGCACTCCTTTTATAGCCTTTGCCTTGGATGGGGAGCTAGATATTTGGGAAGCTCCATGTCCTCAGCTGCCTTGGTTGAGAGATGGATGGTTGCCTTGACTCGAAAATTACACTTGTGGTGCCAATGGGGGACTTGAGCAATTGACACTACTCATAGGAGGTGCCCACACGATTACTCTCTTCTCGTGGGGGGTGGCCCAAGTGGTTGGTGGTCCAACCTTGCACTTATGGGTGGTGGTCAAGTCTAAAAGCTTTGTGGTCCAACCAGTAATCTCCCAAAAATGGGGGTGGTGATCTTCCAATGCTTCCATCGGATGCATGTGTTATGTCTTGGTCTACTAACTCCGCTACATCTTTGCAAGAAGCTCTGCAAACTGAGTTTCTATTACTTCGAGAAGTGATGGGCAAACTCAGCCATGATGAAGCGCAGCACAAAATGCAAACAACAGATGGGAAAAATTACAAAAAACACATAGTTGATAGGGTGGATATTGTAGAATGAGGATCTCTTAGTCTCATAATTTCTATTTAGGTTCGATGGTGATATCGTAGAATGAGTTCTATCTTCCGCACAGTTCCTTCAAGCTAGCATGTTTGATTCTTCCTTACTTCTTACTTCCCCTGTCATATAACCTATAAGGACTGCACTTTCATCCTAAGCAATCAACGAATCTCTATATGCACATATGAGTTATCCTTCCATTGGAAGCTGAAGGTCTGAAAGGAATAGATTCATCAATATCTCCTCAAATTGACCTTCATTATATTCAATCAATCACAGTGGTTTTCTCAACAGAATGCCTTTAAAAAATGTGCATAATTGACTCTCGAAATGGATCTCTGTGCAATAGGAATAATGAAAAAAAAACTAGAATACCATGTACGGGTCCGAGACAATGCGGTCCACGAGAAAGGAAACTGGAAAGGATAATGCCACGACAGCGAAACAGAGCAATATTCTGGACATGACTTGAGGATCAGAAAACCAATGCCGAGCTAAGAGTGTGAGCATCTTTCAGCTGATTTATTGCTAAACAATCTTCAATATGCCTCTTCTGTAACTTTGAGTGGAAACAGCATGCACTGCCATTGTTCAAAGACGCCAACTTGATCTTGGTTTGCTCAAATAATCTCGTGGGAGGTAACTCATGCCATCAGATGGTGATGGGACTGCCATCGCCAGACCCTGTCCAATTTGAATCATGCATCTCCAACCACCCAATGCGCGTGAAAATCGTGACATGGTAATGATGACGGCGCCACGATGTCACTCAGAATGGTCTTTCGGTTCCGCGACCAGCAAGCATATTAGCGTCTTTTCACTAAGATACGGTGGGCACATGTTTGGGGGGGGGGGGGGGGGGGGGTTTGGGGGGGCCTTTTTTTATAATGGAGGTTCAGCCAAAGCTTACTCCCCTAGCTTTAACTCAGAGCAATTGTACAATCTATGCACATTTATCATGAGTGATCTGAAATTTTGGCTTACATGTAAAGTGTTTATGCTCATTTATCATGGGTGATTTTAAATTTTGGCTTACATGTAAAGTGTCTATAATCATATATCATAGGTGATCTAATCGGATAGGCAACCCTAGTGACTCCTTGTATAGGTGAATTTGTCTTGAATGTTGATGTTTCACACAATTTTTGATAATGTTACCTCTTTCATACTTGTATAACTTTGCCTCAATAATAGTTTAAGGTATGCTCTTTAACAATAGTTGCTTTTTTTTCCATTGGGTTCATTCCCTCTAGGTACTTTCCTAAAGTGACTAGCTCCCATATGTCTCACGTCCTCTCATAGAACAAATTTGAATCTACAAAATCATCATTTGGTCGACTCTTTTGTTTCTCAAAAACGACTATCGACAAGTCATCAGCTATAACATTTTCTCTATTCGACCTATGAAAAAGTTCAAAATCAAATTCTTTGAATAAGTAAATCCGTCTACATACCCTTCTTATTACATGTGGTTTACTCAATAAATACTTGAGAGATTGATGATCTATGATGACCACAAATTTGACCCCCAATAACTAGTGCCTAAATTTTTGGACTTTGAATACAATGGTCAGTGCTTCTCTCTTGGTGGTGTTGTAATTCCTTTAAGCCTTTATCAGGATCCTACTTGCATTTCGGATTGGATTTTCTAGTTTATACTCTTCATTATGCTAAGCAAGTATTTTCCTAACTGCATAGGCACTTGCATCTACATGCAAATGAAAATATTTAGAACAATCAAGTTTAACTAGAATGGGTGACTCTGCAAGCTTTAATATGAGAATTTGGTAAGCATATTCTTCCTCATCTTGCAACTTGAAGGGAGCATCTCTATGAATAAGCCTTGTAAGAGGCCTATCAAAATCAACATATATTCAAATGAAATGTCAGTGGTAGCTTGTGTATCCCAAAAAGCTTTGGACCTCTTTGGGTGTCCTCGATCTAGGCATCCTTGATGTGGCTATTACTTTATCCAAGTTGGATGCCAAACCTTTGTCTAACACTACATGTCCCAAGAATGTGTTTTCCCTTACCAAGAAATTGCACTTGTTTGGATTTATCTTTAACCTTGTTTCCTTGAATCGATTGAAAACTTATAATAACTTCAATAAATGTTTATCTAGGTAGTTCGTTATAGGTTAGATTATAATGTGTATGACTTAAAATGCCAAAAGCAACGATATTATCACCATTCAAGAGATCATGAATTGTACACTATCATCAACAAATTTAGCGACCAATCTAATTTTGTCTAGTGTTGAAAGTAAAAAAAAACTATTCTTGATCCTTGGCACATATAAGGCATCTCACAATGTCAGAGTGCTACTCGTCACCAGTACTAATAATGAACTTTCCAACTCCCATGATAGAATAATAGGATTTTTTTGCACATGTGACAATATTCCTTGTAGGGATAGACTCAAATGAAGTGAAGAAACTATGTTGCAAGGTAATATGTTTGGTTGCGACACTATCAAAATTCCAAACATCGAAGTCTACTGTCATTGATATAGCACTTATGTTTTTTGCATAAAACCTCTTACGTTTGATAAAGAGGGTCGTGGTGAGGTTTTCTTAACTCAAAGACACCCAGATGTTGGGGTCTCTTTGATGATGCAGCTGGAAGACTTACCCAATCTCGCCATAGGAGATGTATGATAGTTGTTCATAGGTGCTCGATAAGCCTAGTTGGCTTCTATTGGTAACTGATTATATGTAGTGGAGTCAATGATTCACTATGCAGGTAAACATGTCCGTACTTGCAGTCTTATGATATTTTGACACTAGTCATATGCTCATTTTGCAGAGGATACTCTGGCAAAATTTATCCAGATTTTTGGTTTAGTCAACTATACCGTGGCTGATTTACTCCTTCATATACTTATTCATTGGTGTTTGGACTCTTCTAGCTCCATTATCATTCTATTCAGTTCTCTACCATCATGCCATTAGAGGCCTCAAGCACATCTGGTGGATCAGGGTCTAGTGCCAATGTTCCGACGAGGAGCTACAACTTGCAAGACAAAGACCATTTTGAGATCCGAAAATTTGATGGCACAAACTTTTCTCTATGGAAGAATCAGATTAAAGATGTGCTGATTCAAAGGAGGCAATGGAAGCCAGTAAATGGGATTTCAAAGCAACCTGCTGACATGGATGAAAGTGATTGGGATGAGTTAGATGAAATGGCCAATTCTACCATTCACTTGCACCTGACAGATAATGTTTACTTTACAGTATTAGACTGTGAAAGTGCAGAGGAAGTTTGGAAGATGTTATGCAATACATATGCCCATCAACATTCTGTCCTTTGACTTTAGCATTCTTTAATGCATAATAGTCTTTCTTCATATTTCCTTTCTTATGACAATAATGGCATTCGATATCCCTCTTCCTTGATTTACTTCTACTCTTATTTTGTTGACCATTCTTTTCCTTGTTCTTGCTCCTTCCACGTTGCTGATTCTTTCCTTGGTAAGAATCATGAACATTATATGCATCTCCACTCTGAGTGCCAACCATAGATTTTCTACAAATCTCCTCACTCAAGAGTACTCATAGACAAGTTTACCACTAGGTGCACTATTGCTAATAGCTGTGCAAAACGTATCCCATGATGATGGTAGGGTGCATAATAGCAATACTGCTTTCATTTCATTATCCATTTTTTGAGCCTATAATTGGGAGAATATAGCATCAAACTCATTTAGATGATACTTGCACCATCTACTTCGATTGTTAAGATTGAAGAAATTAATGCTATTTCTGATGATGTTGATGTGTTGACACTTGATAGTATTGTGCCAAATAAGGCTCTTATGGCTGATTCTCTTTCCCACACATGGCTACTAGATTCTGGTGCTTCTTTCCATGTGACACCACATAGAGAATGGTTCTCTAATTATGCAGCAAAGTCTCTCGATACTGTGAGACTTGGTGACTCTTACCAGTGTGACGTTGTGGCAATTGGAGATGTGGTTCTACAGTTCATTGATGGTTCAAAATTTACTATGCATAATGTACATCATGTAGCTATTCTGGTGCTTCTTTCCATGTGACACCACATAGAGAATGGTTCTCTAATTATGCATCAAAGTCTCTCGATACTGTGACACTTGGTGACTCTTACCAATGTGACATTGTGGCAATTGGAGATGTGGTTCTGTAGTTCATTGATGGTTCAAAATTTACTATGCGTAATGTACGTCATGTAGCTAAGTTATCACACAGTTTGCTGTCATTTGGTCAACTTGATTACCTTGGTTACAAGGTGGTCTTCTATGCTCACTCCTTTCGTATATCAAAGGGCAATATGGTTATTGCAAAAGGAAGCAAAGTTGGCTCACTTTATCCTTTATTTGTATAACAGAAAGAACACTTGTTAATTGTTACTAAACAGCCTATGGCTTGTATTTGGCATGATTCTTTCTCGTTCTGGCTACTTACCTATGTTATCTTTCTTCGATTTTTCATTTTGTGAGGATTGTCAATATGGAAAGCAAACCAAAAATGTGCATCGAATGCACATTGACTCTTCAATTCAGCCTTTAGATCTCATTCATACAGATATGTGTGGTCCTATGCCCACTAGGTCCTTAGGTGGTTCTC
The DNA here is from genome assembly GCA_020310875.1 of Ceratopteris richardii. Taxonomy (NCBI): domain Eukaryota; kingdom Viridiplantae; phylum Streptophyta; class Polypodiopsida; order Polypodiales; family Pteridaceae; genus Ceratopteris; species Ceratopteris richardii. The sequence goes on along the minus strand of CM035408.1, from coordinate 194,391,217 downwards.
TTTACTTTGTCATTTTCATAGATGAATGCTACTAGAAAAGTCTGGGTATATCCTATCAAATCGAAGGATGAGGTATTCTCTACTTTTAGAAAATGGCTTGCTTCACTTGAGATTGAAAAAGGAACTAAGCTTAAGGCTTTACGTTCAGATAATGGGGGTATACCTCACATGAATTCAGCATTTTCTGTCAGTCTAAAGGGATTTGTAGAGAGCTTACAGCTCCTTATACCCCAGTACGAAATTGTGTAGCTGAAAGGATGAATAGAACTATTCAAGATAGAGTACTTTCTATGTTGCATCATGCAAACCTCTCACAAGGCTTTTGGGTAGAAGTAGTATTGATTGCAATTCATGTGATTAACCTTTCACCTAGTACTGCCAAAGGTTTGAAAGTGGCACAAGAGTTATGGACAGGGAAGCCACCATATTATGATCATCTTCGATTTTTTGGGTGTGAAGCATATGTTCACTTAGACAAAAGTTGGACCATAAGTCAAAGAAATGCATTTTTCTCGGATATGGACGAGAAGGACAATTTGGATATCGCTTATGGGATCCTGAAACAGGGTCAATGATCAAAAGTAGTGATGTCATTTTCAATGAGTCTAAGATGCATAAACAACCCATTAAGGATGTTGAAGTGAGAAAAGTGGTGTTTGAGGATACTAGTCCTTTAGTTAGCATGCATAAAAATGTTGCACATAGGGATGTTCAAGAGAATGACCAATCAGATCACTCTGCTCATGTTCTTGTTCAGCAACCATTGAGATGCTCTACACGTGCCTCATATCCACCTGATAGATATGTTCCAGGTTTAGATTTTGTTATGCTATCAGATGCTTGTGAGCCTTCTTGCTACAAAGAGGCTATGCAAACAGAGGATCATGTCAAGTGGGAGCATGCCATGAAGAGTGAGTTGGATTCTATTCACAAGAATGGTACAAGAAGAGGAACAAGTAGCAACAATCAGATTCAAATTTGGATATATTTTGACCCTCCAAAGCTTATGTAAAAGTCATATAGAAAGCACATTTGTGTTTGTTTGTAAACGGAAAATAAATGGATATGATTAGTCCATTTAAATGAAGCATGGATCAAAAGGTCATTTTTTCTTATAAAAGGAGAAGCACTTTCTTTTTTTCCCCTTTTTCCCTAATTTTGAGAGTTTGAGTGTTGTAAGAAATTTGAGAACTTGTGAGCATTAGTTACCCTTGAAGTAACATTTGAGAAACCACTTTGTGAGAAAGCTCTTATGGATCATTTGATTCAATGATCTTTGTACACATCCCATATTTGATTATCAATATAAATCTTTGTAATCATTCCATATTTGGCATGGGTTGAAAGCTTCTAGAAGTGAAGAGATGGTAAATTTTATACCTCAAAAGTACGTCAATTGAACTTTTTTGTAAGTGTTTGCTTAGGTATATGTTATCCATGTGGTTAGCTCCACAAGTATAATATCGCTTCAATGACGTGACCCTTGGTATTTGTCTATTTTGGACTCCTAACTTCTTAGCAACCTACTCAGCTAGCCATCTATCACAGTGGAGGGTCTAAAAGTATGACTAGTAGAACTATCCGAATCCTTATAGAGTTTGGACAATTCTAACTCCTCAGCCAAGTTGTATTCTATGTCAATACACATTCTCAAGCATTGATCTACTGTGATTGACTCCTTGAGATATACATATGATCTAAGTTTCCTGCTTAGAAGTCCATCTAAAAACAAGGAAACTTGCTTTGCTTGTGTAGGTAATTTAGGCATGGGACATCTTTCCACGTATTGTTTAAATCTACATCTGACTAGCCGAGCTGTTTCTTGGGGTGTCTTCTTGAAGCTATGGATCAAGGATGATGTGTTATGCCTGATGCCACTCTTGAAAAATTCTACGATGAATGCTTCTAACATTTGACCTATATTTTGGTAGTTAATTGTTTAGGGGTTGAAACCACTTAACACTTGCTTGAACGTGGCTACATGATCATAAGGATCTCCTAACCCATCAAAGTAGTTTCTCATTATCTTACCACTTGAGAGGGTCTATGGGTTCTTGGGTACTCTCAGGATCTCAGTAATGGAAAACAGTGTGCATCTCTTTGATGCCTATGTGCTCTATGTCTCTCTCTTTCAAGTCTTTCACTTTCAAATCTTGATCTGTCTCTACCCATTGTGTGTGCAAAACTTACCTCAGGTCTCCCTCTAGCTCTTTCCCTCTGGTTTTCATGAGCTTGGGATGATCTTGCTCCTTGGATGCCATGGGAAACATTAGATCTTGGTGGGGGGAAAATCAATTTTCCCTACCAAGTGTATTGTTAACACTCAGAATGGACTAGCTCATATTTTGTAAATTGATATTTCTTTGTAATAGGAGAAGCGATTTATTTTTAAATCCAAAGACTTACTTCCAAAGTGCGATATCTTTTAATTCGTGAAGTTCGGAATGGTGTTATATAACAGTGTTGCAAAGGTGTGCTGAATAGAGAGAGAGGAGAAGATGGTGAATCTATAATTATGGAGAAGTGAAGATGATCTTATGGAACTTTCTATTTGTGTTACAGAGCTGTTTGTGTTGCAGAAGTAAGTTTGAAGGTAGAATGTAGACATATGTATGTGATGTTATGGTGCATTGTATATTGTTGTATACTGAATTACAATATCATCTCCGAACTATCTTGTATCACCGAAGTCTGTAAACCTTTCCAAAATATCCTGAATCTTATGGTGGATTGACTATGGTCTGAATTGTGTCAATAAAAATTAATCATATTAAGGGTGCAAGGGTAATTTAAAGGAATAGAAATGCATGTTATGGTTATGGTGTTGTAATCATAATCCTTGTTCTCGCATGTTATATTGACATCATAGCCCCAAACAAATTGGCGACCATGATGGAATGGGGTTCTTCTTAAATTGATGTCATTGTGGAGCGGCAAGGAATACTTGCGCAGTGATCAACATCACGAATACTTAGACAAACTTATCAAGGAGACCTTAGGAATTCTGCGTTTAGAAGATATTTTGATTGCAAAATCTATAAAAATCCCAAAAGATTTGTTGTTATGGGTGGAAAAGGGTGTCTTGCCATAATCAATCTTGGATGAATGGATATTCAAGTGGAAGAACCAGAAATTAACTAAAGCTTTGTAGAAAGGGGAATCTAGTAGAGCTAGCCAGCAGAACCAGTAGTAGGAAGAACAGTGTGTTGCGGACCTGAGCCAAAGCAGTGGAGTGGACCCTAGCTAGAGCTTACAGTAACACCGGTACCCATCACTCAACCCAATAAACTGGAAGACTTTACTCGAGACTCAACCACCACTAGCGAGGGGGATTCTCGCAAGAAGATGCAGAATAGAAGTCCACTTATGGGGTTACATTACACCCATTTCTATGCTCAATCAAAAGAAGATCCCCATGTACATGTTCAAACTTTTGAGAATCAGTACATATGTAACAATAGAGCAGTGCATGACAACAATCATAAACAACATGTATTACAAGCTAGCTTAGCTGGTGATGTAGTTCAATGGCTAATTGAATATCCTCTGTATCATTTTGCAAAATATGATGACCTAAAAGAGGTCTTTTTGGAGCGATTCCAGACTGCTAAAAGCATTACAGAATTATATGGAACATTAGAGTACCTGATCCAGAAGGGTATAGTGCAACAATATGCTTCGGACTTTAGATCAACCATGAGACAATTTTTGGATAATGATCCTCCTTTAGAAGAACTATTGGAAGACTTCTTTATGGATGGATTGCAGTCAATGATTAAGGAAAAGATCTATATGTATATGTTAGAACAAGCAAGATCCTTAGACCAGATAATTGATCTAGCAATACAAGTGGACAGAAAAATACAACTGGCAAATTTGGGCTCTGAAAAAGCAAGTCCAATCATGAAAAAAGGGGTTACCCCGGTTCAACAATTATATTGTCTATAATGCAAAAATGGGGGACATATCACTATCAATTGTGCGTTAAACCAGGTATATTATGCTATTTGAAACAAGAATAATCATAGCTTGGAAGAATGTAGGTTTAATGGTAAGAATCACAATAACCTAGTCACAACTGCACAAGTCAAATCATCCTGTTGGAAGGATAAACCAGGACCGTGGATGGACAATTAGGATGTGAGATTGTCCACACCACCTCAGTTTTCCAGATCCCAGCACCTCCAAGACCAACGACGGTTCTACTATCCCAACTTTCAAGATTGGGGAAGAGGCCGTAGATTTTGGCAATCCGGGCCCAATAATTTCAAAAATCAGCAATTTGTTTCTCATGAGGACCAGTGAGAAGCATGTCATCAACATAGATAGCAATGATCAAAATCACATCATTTACATGGTTAACATATAAGGTCCTCTCAGTTGGACTTTTCTCAAAACCATGTGCAATCAGATAGGCATGTATCTTTTCATACCAAGCACATGGTGCTTGCTTCAAACCATATAATGCCTTTTCAACCTGCACACTTTGTTTTCATGCCCTTTCTACACAAAACCATGGGGTTGAAAAACATACACTTCTTCATGCAAGTCACCATTTAGAAATGCTGTTTTAATGTCCAACTGATGTACATTCCAACAATGATGAGTTGCAAGTGCACAGATACTACGAACAGTAGTCATTCGACATGTAGGAGCAAAGGTCTCATCAAAATCAATGCCTCTTTCTTGACCATAACCCTTAAATACAACAAGCCTAGCCTTATACCTTTCAACTATTCCATCAGGCTTATGCTTCAACTTGTATACCCACTTAGTGCCAATGGCCTACTTGCCAGAAGGTAAGTCACATAAAGACCAACTACCATTCTTCATACTAGCATCATATTTTCATTGTATAACAACCATCCAATTTTTTGAATTTTGTGCTTCATCAAACGAAATAGACTCATTCTCATCTTAAAAACTAGAGCAGCCATAGCATAGCAATCCGATGCAAAAGAAGCACTATGAGAGCCTGAATGAGTATGATATGACATAGATGCATATAATTTGCTATCACACAAAGTCTGCACCAACCATTTTGGCATAGTTTTTTCCTCCTCACTCATCAAGTGCATCATGTAAATCTGCATAAAAAATGGATTGATCTACATCATCAACCTATAAAGATTGAGAAATTTCCTCATTTAGACTAGTACTAGATTGTCTAGCTGTAAAAAGAGGTAGCAAAGTATCATACGTATCTTTGGAGCTAATTGATGTCTCCTTAGTACGTGAAAGTAATGGTTGAATAGCATCTTCCACAAAATCAACATCATGGCTAACCAAAATGTGTTTGTTTAGTTTATGGATGATACAGACAATAGGCTTTGCTTTCAAAACTGTACCCAACAAAAATATGTTTCATTGCTTTATCATCCAATTTCTTGCATTATGTTCAGACACTAATGCATATGCCAAACAACCAAAGACACAAAGGTCAGCAACATATGCCTTACAACCATGCCAAGCCTCATATGGAGTGATAGATTGCAATGCTTTAGTGGGACACCTATTAAGTACATATGTTGCACACATAGCGGCCTCAATCCTATGTGGTAAAGTTTGACTCTTGACCATACACCTTACCATCTCCATGAGTGACATGTTCTTCCTTTCTACAACTCCATTCTTTTGAGGTATATGGTCAAGAGTCAGGCTTTACCACATAGTTTTTGGCTTGAGGATGTTATGTGTGCAACATATGTACTGAACAAGTGTCCCACTAAAGCGTTGCAGTCTATCACTCCATATGAGGCTTGGCATGGTCGCAAGTCATTTGTTGCTCATCTGCGTGTTTTTGGTTGTCTGGCATATGCATTAGTGCCTGAACAACGTCGCATAAAATTGGATGATAAAGCAATAAAATGTCTTTTTGTTGGGTACAATTCTGAAAGTAAAGGCTATTGTCTGTATCATCCATTGACTAAATGTATTATGGTTAGCCATGATGTTGTTTTTGTGGAAGATGCTATTCAGCCATTGCTTTCATGTACTAAGGAGACATCTGTTAGCTCCAAAGACATGTATGATACTTTGTTGCCTCTTTTTAGAGGTGAGCAATGTAGTGTTGGTCTTAATGAGGCAACTTCTCAACCTTTTTAAGTTTCATGTGATGATGCAGATCATTCCATTTCTGATGCAAATTTACATGATGCAGTTCTTGATGAGAGACTTGATATTAAGGAGGCAAAAACTATGCCAAAATGGCTGGTGCAGACCTTGCATGATAGCAAATTAGATGCACCTCTATCAAATCGTACTCGGTCAGGCTCTCATAGTGTCTCTTTTGCATCAGATTGCTATGCTATGGCTGCGTCTAGTCTCTGTGATGAGACTGAACCTGTTTCATTTGATGAAGCACAAAATTCTGAACATTGGATGGTTGCAATGCAATCTGAATATGATGTTATCATAAAAAATGGTACTTGATCTTTATGTGACTTGCCTCCTAGAAAGAAGGCCATTCGCACTAAGTGGGTATACAAGATGAAGCATAAACCTAATGGAACAGTTGACAGGTATAAAACTAGGCTTGTTGCAATGGGTTATGCACAGGAAAGAGGCATTGATTTTGATGAAACTTTTGCTCCTACTTGCCGAATGACTATTGTTCGTAGCATCTGTGCACTTGCAGATCATCATGGTTAGAATGTACATCAATTGGACATTAAAACAACATTTCTGAATGGTGACTTGCATGAAGGAGTGTATGTTTTTCAGCCCCATGGCTTTGTGCAGAAAGGGCATGAAAACCATGTGTGCAGGTTAAAGAAGGCATTATATGGTATAAAGCAAGCACGATGTGCTTGGTATGAAAAGATACATGCCTATCTCATTGCACATGGTGTTGAGAATAGTCCAACTGAAAGCACCTTATATGTTAAGCGTGCTAATGATGTGCTTCTAATCATTGTGGTGTGTGTTGATGACATGTTGCTCACTGGTCCTCATGACACACATATTGCTAATTTTAAGGCTGATTTGCATGCCTCATTTGAGATGTCTGATTTGGGGCATTTGCATCACTGGTCCTCATGACATGCATATTGCTGATTTTAAGGCTGATTTGCATGCCTCATTTGAGATGTCTGATGTCTGATTTGGAGTATTTGGGCATTCAGTTTATGCAAGTTGATGGTGGAATGGCTTTGTGTCAAACGAACTATATTGCCACATAATTGCAGCGTTTTGGCCTTGAAGACTGTAAGCCTATTGCCACTCCTATGGAGACAGGTTTACGATTGAGTCTTCATGGTGCTACAGATGCATTTGATGCTATTCTCTATCAGCAGGCTATTAGATTCTTGATTTACTTATGCATTACTCGGCCAGATATTTAGTTTGTTTTCTCACAGATGAGCAGGTTTATGAATTGTCCAGGTGTCAAGCATTGGGAGGCGGTTAAGCACATCCTTCGCTACTTGAGTGGTACCCGACTACTTGGATTGTTTTATCCCAAGGGGGGATCACTACTGCCAGATTTGCATGCTTTTTTTGACAGTGATTGGGCTGGTTGCTATGATACTTGTGTGCCCATCAGTTGCTTTTGCTTCATGCTTGGTAGCTCATGTATATCTTGGTTAAGCAAGAAGCAACCTACTGTGGCCACTTCCAATTGTGAGGTTGAGTATAGGGTAGCTTTCACAATGACTGTTGAGTGTGTGTGGCTTAGATGCCTTATGGCTGATTTGGGTGTTGGTCAGTCTTCTACCACCACCATCTTCACTGAAAGTCATAGCACATTGGCAGTTGCGAGCAACCCTTTGTTCCATGCTCGCACTAAGCACATTGAGGTGCATTATCATTATGTCAAGGAGAGGTTCTCTGTTGGGGAGATCAGCTTGGCATATGTGCCCACGCAGGAGAACATTGCAGACCTTTTTACGAAGGCTCTCCCTAGGGAGAAGTTTGAAGCTTTCCGCAAAGCTTTGGGATTACTTCCTTTTGTGGATTGATTCCACATAGCTTGGCACTTCCTTATACATGACTTCCAACTCCTTGTTCACCGCATCACTCCATGTGTGTGAACACTCTTGGACCACGGAGGCACTTTTTTCCCTCTCTTGGAGGTTTTTTTCCTCTGGCTTGTATATACGCCTATTGCCCTAACGGGCTACTTATCTTTGTACATTCTAGTGGTAATACATTCAGTATTGTGTGTTGTGCTCCAAGCTTCTTCTTCTTCCTTGTGTTGTTTGCGTTCTTTTGCAAACGTCTAACTCCAACAATTTTAATGCAAATGTTCAACAATATGTGGTTGAAAATGGGCTGAAAAATTTCAGGCATGTTTAGCTATAAATTGTTATGATGGAATTTTTTGCCCTTTGAACCTCAAATGGCTGATCCTACATGGCCATAGTCAATCACACCACTTTGGAATAAAGGCATGACTGTATCAAACACATCTTGTGAGCTAATTGTTGGCTATTTTTTCCATTCAAGGGAAAAATGAATTTTCAGCAAATACCACATCTCATCGCACAATAATTGTGTCACTCAATGGATAGTACAAATGACATCCCATACTTTTAGCAGTATAACCAACAAATATATATTTCTTTGCCTTGTCATTGTTGTGATGGCACAAGAGCATATGCCAAACAACCAAACACACACATATGACTGACCATAGGTTTATGTTCATTCCAAGCCTCATAAGGAGTGATGACTCTCAACGATTTTGTAGGAGAACGATTCAACACATAGTTTGCACACATGACCGCTTTCATCCGAAACTTGTCAAGAAGGTAGCTTTCCTTTAACCATACATCGTGCCATTTCAAGGAGTGTTCTATTTTTATGCTTTGGAACACCATTTTGTTGAGGTGTTTACGGCATCATACATTGGTATGAAATTCCTTTTTCAGAAAGAAAAGCATTAAACTCATATGACATGTATTCACCACTTGGATTTGTGCATAGAGTCAAAAGCTTGATTTGAAAAAAAAATTCAGCATACCTAAAAGTGATTTGAGCCAAGAAAATACCTCATTCTTTGCTTCCATATATTACACTCATGTATGACAAGGAGCATCATCAATCAAGGTAACAAAGTATACATGTTTCCCAAAAGATGGAGTCTTGATGGGACCACATACATTACTATCAACAACCTACATTTTCTTATCATGTTTGTATTACTATCTTTTGGAAAAGAAGCACTATGCATTTTTTTAAGAATGCAACCTTCACATGCATGCTTTTTGATGGACTCAAGTGTTGACAAGGCAATAACCATGTCCTTCTTTTGCAATTAAAGCAAACTATTGAAGTTCAAGTGACCAAACGGGCATGCCAAAGCTCCATTTCAAGCATGGAGGAGCTATGATCAACCAAGGAATTTGAGGCAACCCTCTTGTATGTCCAAGTGATACAAACCATCGCATAATGTACCAAACATCACGATAATATCATCTTATTGGAAATCATGAACCATACACTTATCATCAACAAAGTGTACATGGATTCCAACTTCGGAAATCAAAGGAATTGAAATTAAGTTTTTCTTGATATTGAGTACATCCAATGCATTTTTCAAGAGAATCAAACCTCCATTTGCAGTCACAAGCTCAATTTTTCCTACTCTAATGATAGGATAGGAGGCATTGTTTGCACACACCACATGTCCTCCTTTGGGTGCATCTTTCAAAGATGCAAAAACCTTTTGCATGAAGTTATGTGTTTTGAAGCACCACTATCAAAGAACCAATCCGAATCAACCTCACTCACAACCATACATTTAGAATGCAATGATGCATCATAACAACATGTAACAACAAAGTCCCAAAAATTTTGAGCCATGTTGGCTTCATCATTCTTTGCATTTGAAGAATTTTCATTAATAGACATGCCGGATTCCTTCTTCTTTTCATTGCACTTAGCAAGCTTTCTACACTCATTAATAATATGACCAACCTTTTGGCAATATTTGCATCTCTTTTTCTTCTGCAAATCAGCATCATTGGAGGAATCAGTGGAAGAGGAATGTTGAGAATTTGGTTTTGATGAACCCAAAGCTAAACCATACTTGGTTTTCCCTTTTTGTTAGATAGCAATTGCTTGTGTTCCTTCAATCAAACCACTCCTATTCACTCTATATTGATCTTCTTGCAAAAGGAAAGACACAAACTCATCAAATGCATACATGTTTGGATTCCCTTTTGCAACCAAACAGAGCACAGTGGCAAAGCTTTGAAAAGATTTTGGTAATCCTTTCAACAATGTGGTGATGACTGGTGCATCCAGAATAATCTTATCTATGTTTGCCAGTTGTTGTTTCAAGTCCTTGATGTGTGTGAGAGTGATAATTTGTGAGCTAAAATTTCAGCATTCATTTCAGCTTTCATCAAAGTAAAGATTTTTTCATATTCTTGTTCATTCATGAAATGGCAGGCAGCAATGACTTGTTTGGCATGTTTCAAGCTGAAGATAAACTTGATGGGACCAAATATCCAATGTGTTTTTACATGATAAAGCATGTTCTTGTTGCTAAACAACTTTGGAACATAGTGGCATATGTAGATCGAAGACCCATAGGTTCTTCTACTTCACAATCTACTGTCACAAATGGAGCCTCTTCTTCCAGTATAGTGGTTACTCCTTCTTCACCTACACAAGAGTAGCTTAGATGGGATGGAAAAGATGCTCAAGCTCATACATTGATTGTGCTTTATGTGAAGCATCATATAGTTCCACACATTCGGTCATGTTCTACATTAAGACAAGCATGAGACACTCTTGGTTCTTTGTATGCCGTGCGTAATGAAGCACATGTTGCATACTTGAGGAAGCAACTTGAGGATGTATGTATGGCTGAAAATGAGTTGGTGCATATGTATGTGACACACACCAAGGACTTGAAAGAGTGATTGGCAAACATAAATGAGACTATTTTGGATGCATCACCCATCTCTACATTGTTGAAATGATTGCCATAATCTTTTCAAAGCTTTGCTACTACACTCTGTTTGGTTGTAAAAGGAAATCCCACTATGTATGCATTTGATGAGGTTGTGTCTCTTCTTTTGCAAGAAGAGCAATCTAGAGTGAATAGGAGTGGTTTGACTGAGGGAACACAAGCACTTGCTATCTTACACAAGGGGAAAAGCAAGTATGGTTCAGATTTGGGTTCATCAAAACCAAAGCCTTAACCTTCGTCTTCCACTCATTCCTCTAATTATGCTGATTTGCAAAAGAAGAAGAGATGCAAATATTCTTGGAAGGTTGTTCATACTATTGATGAGTGTAGAAAGTTTGCTAAGCGCAATGAAAAGAAGAAGGAATTCGGCATGTCTATTACTGAAAATTTAGCAAATGCAAAGAATGATGAAGCTAACATGGCTCAAGATTTTTGGTCATGCGTTGTTACATGTCATTATGATGCATCTTTGCATTCTAAATGTATGGTTGTGAATGAGGCTAATTCAGATTGCTTCTTTGATAGTGGTGCTTCAAAGCACATAAATTCATGCAAAAGGTTTTTTGCATCTTTGAAAGATGCACCCAAAGGAGGACATGTGGTGTGTGCAAACAATGCCTCTTATCGTATCATTGGAGTAGGAGAAATTGAGTTTATGATTGAAATGGAGGTGTTATTCTCTTGAAAAATGCATTGTATGTAACTGGTATCAAGAAGAACTTGATTTTAGTTCCATTGATGGCCAAAGTTGGACTTCATGTACACTTTGTTGATGATAAGTGTATGGTTTATTTCAACAATGGTAATATTATCATTATGTCCGGTACATTATGTAATGGTTTGTATCGCATGGATACATGTAAGAGGGATGTCTCAAATGCCTTGATTGCCCATACTTCTTCAATGGCTAAAATGGAGCTTTGGCATGCTCGTTTTGGTCACTTGAACTTCAATAGTTTGCTTTACTTACAAAAGAAGGACATGGTTATTGGTTTGTCAACACTTGAGTCCATTGAAAATCAGCATGTGAAGGTTGCATTCTTGGAAAAATGAATTGTGCTTCTTTTCCAATAGATACTCATACACACACTACAAGAAAATTGCATCTTGTTCACAGTGATGTATGTGGTGCCGTCAAAACTCCATCTTTTGGGAAGCATGTACATTTTGTTACCTTCATTGATGATGCTCGTCGCCATACATGGGTGTATCCTTAAAGCAAAGAATGAAGTATTTTCTTGCTTCAAAGCATTTCTAGCTATGGTTGAAAATTTTTCCTCACTAAAGCTTTTGATTGTATGCACGGATCATGGTGGTGAATACATGTCACATGAGTTTAAGGGTTTTCTTCACGAAAGAGGTATTTCAAACCAATGTACGGTGCCATATACACCTCAGCAAAATGGTGTTGTTGAACGTAAAAATAGAACTCTTCTTGAAATGGCATGATCTATGGTTAAAGGAAAGCACCTTTCTGATAAGTTTTGGATGGAAGTGGTCATGTCTGCAAACTATGTGTTGAATCGTTGCCCTACAAAAGCATTGAGAGTCATCACTCCTTATGAGGCTTGGAATGGACATAAACCTATGGTTAGTCATATGCAACAACGTAAAAAACTTGATGACAAGGTAAAGAAATGTATATTTGTTGATTATAGTGCCGAAAGTAAGGGATATCCTTTGTACCATCCATTGATGAATACAATTGTTGTGAGTCGAGATGTGGTATTTGCTGAAAATTCAGTTTTCCCTCTACTTGAATGCAAAAAGCAACCAATAGTTAGCTCACAAGATGTGTTTGATACACTCATGCCTTTGTTCCAAAATGGTGTGCTTGACTATGGCCATGTAGACGAGTGTGTACCTAAGTCATGAGGTCTTAGGGACTTGTGTCAAAGAGACTAAATCTCATTTGCCCCACAAGTGCATATAGTGGTGGATTGACACACACTTACTTATCAATCCGAAGAACCACATGAACCAAGTGTATGAGGATGTGTGCACACGTGATGGAAAGTGAAATGGTTCAGCTATAATGCATATGAAAAGACTAAACTACCTCTCCAACTCACTCAAACTCTGGAAGTGTCTGCCGCGATACCACTTACAAGTAAACACAAATTTGAATGTTTCTTCGAGCTCCAAACTCTAAATATGTCGAACAATAGGTTCATTTTGAAGCTCTCGATGAGATGCATCTATTGGTCTAATTTTCACTTGAATCTAACAACTTCTATTCAAGTTATGGCTAAAATAGTGAATGGTGGGAAACACCTACACTCACTCCACAACTCGTATTGGTTCACACACACACTACAGTAGTTCAAAAGTGATGGGGAGGGATAGACAACAATCCTACACACACATTCCAAGCATTACACACACAAAAAAGATCATAGAGAAGATGGAAATCAGCATGGAAGAAGCAAATTCGAAATTTTAGTTCTCCTTCTTCACAATGGCAAAAAGTTCTTACAAATAGTCACAAAGTGACTTATATACATGTGCCCTAAAAAATGGTCCTTTCACACATGAGACCAGCATCCTCTTTGACTCTGTCGTCCCTTGACAGGCTTTGCTCCTTTGTCTACAGCTTGTTTGTGGCTCCTTGGTACACACACCCAGTGGTCGAAGAAGCAATAAGGATTGTCAGACAATTTGTTATTTTATCCGAAATTAGTCCTTTGCTTCTGTAATCCCCTTGGTATTTCTTATATCATAAATCTGGGTTGCTGTATTAAATTGGGTTGCCACGCACGCCATCAGTGGCTAAGAATGTGATATTCTTAATCATCCTCTTCAACTTTTCAGCCTCTGCCTCTTTCTAACTTTTGGTCTTTTGATATGTCTTTGTCTTCACACATCTGACCCTGTTGTATTTTCTGGACCCTATTTACTTCTTTCCTGTTGCACACCTTACTTTGCAAGCTTTTGCTCCCTTCTAAGTGAGCATTACCTTTTAAAGGTCCTATTATTAAGTTTTCTTTGTCATCCTCTAGGACTTGATGTATTTCTTTCCATTGCACGCATTGAGTGGATAAAGAGACAGTTAAGACCTTCAGAAATTGGTTATCTTATCTGATGAAGAATCCTTATGTATTGTCTCTCTTCTAAAGAGCGTGATGCTGTTCCCTTCTTTCCACCGCATGCACCTGGTGGATGAGGAAGCTGTGTGCAACCTCCCATGAAATGTCCTGCTTGTTATCTTTCTTTATTTCCAATACTCAAGACCTCGTTCTTTGGTGTTGTCGCTTGATGCATGCCCCTGTGGGGCTTTGTGCAGAGGGTTGTTCCTTTTCTTTATGAGCTTTTGTTCTTCACTAAGTTGTTTTATTCTTTGATCTCCTTCTTCTCTGTTTGCTCGATTCCCCTTCCACACGTCTCTCCTCCTGAACTCTGTCATCCCCGACACGATTTTTGTGGCGACGTGCGTATGTTAGTATGACTTTTTGCTCTCTCTAGTTAAGCAAATTGGCTTGAACTAACATCAATTCCTTCCATTGAGTTGACTTCACCCCATCATCTAGTGCCTGTCTATTTTCTCTGCTTCACTAGCCTCATATTTGCTTTGTACTTCTTTCATTTGTTCTTGCAGCTTTTTGTTCTCCGTTTCTAGTGTGGTACATTGATTCTTGGCCTCATTGGATTTTGAATCTTTCTCTAATATTATCTTTTGTGCTTGAATTAATTTGGCAGATAAATTCTCACCTATTTCTTGGAGTTGATTCTTCTCCTGCATTGCTTTGTTGTAGTCTGCATCAGCCTCAAGCATTAGCTGTTGAGTATCCATAGCAGTTTGTATCATTTGTTGTACTACTGGCTTGAGCTGAGCTACATCCACGTTTAACCAGGTTTTGGAGATGCTTGGTTCCTCCCCCGTTCTTACATCTTTTCGTTGTTCCACATGTATCGTTTCGTTATGTGGTTGCCTTATTTGGAACTTCACTTCTTGGTTTCTTTTTTCCTCTTCATCATTGGTTGATTTGGTAGCACTCCCTTAAAATGTGAAATCCATTGGAGAGGGTTCTGCTACTACCCTTATTGGTGTGAAGGGTTGGGACTCTTTTACTCTGTCTTCTACTTGTTCTTCCTTAGGGTTCTTTATTAGGACCTCTCCCGCGAGAAGAGTCTCTTTGATTTGGATGTTAGATGCTTCATTCAATTTGATAATATGAACTCCTTCTTGGGATGCTTCCTGTGTTGTTGTGTCCTTGATATTGTCATCAGGCGTCTGATCAACTTTCGTGCCTTCCATGTCAAAGTCATCTTGTACTTGATTCAGTTCCTCCCATTGACCATCATCCCGTGAATCACTTCTAATATCCACATTCAACACAGAGGTTTCTTGTTCTTCTTGTGTGTCTGATGATGCGCTAGAGTTCATTAATCCCAATTCTCTATATCTATGAACCTTGGTCAACCTTTTTCTTTGTTCAGAGTCTTGATGGGCTTGTTGGTAGTGATGCCCTTGCACTGATAGGTTTACCTGTCCTTCCATATACTAGTGAGTAACTTCCATTGCTTTTTTTAATTCTTCCTTCGTAATGGGTGGATTTTCTTCAAGCGTGGTCCTTGGAAGTACATGTGCCTTCTTTATAGTTGGAGCTTCTGCTTCTGCCTACATCATTTCTCGTAATCGTTTGGTACCTCTCATTCTTCGTTTGGAGCTCGTTTCAGCTTCCTCTATGATCTTGACTCCTTTCTTCTTCCTTGGAACTGTGGCAATCTTTGCATATTTAGCCATTGCTTCTAATGATGACATCTATTTCAAATGCTCCCGAATACTTAAGGCATGATAGATCAGTATTGTCAAGGCAATACTTCCGTTCAAGAATTTCTTATGATTCCACAGTTTCTTTGCCTCAAAGAGTCATTCTTGAATGTATGGAGTCATGTTGACTTGATTCCCTATTTGTTTGATGGCATGGGAATCTTCTGTGGAGCAGTATATCTGTGCATGTTGGGAAAGTAAAAATGCTGATGAATAAGTCTAACTTCCTCTTCTATGTTAATGCGATTGATATCTGTGAACATTTTGGTCTTCGCTCCCCGACTTTCCTCTTTCAAAATTGTATTCCCATCCTTTTCCCATCCGAAGGCTTCTTTAATTAAGTCATGGGTGAATTGTATGATGACCCACTCGCCTGCTGCATCTAGGACTCTAGCTTCAGGTACTCATGGATCATGTAAGGCCAGTTGTAAGGTGTTCATGACTTGTGTGCAACGCTGGAAATCTGGTTTGTAGATCAAGAGTTCAAAGTACTTTTGGATACCAGCTTTCTTCATAATGTCCACCGTCGATGGAAGTTCGTGCACTACTTTGAAATCCTGGGACATTACTGGGAATTGATGGTCCGTGTCCATAATTTTAATTGTCACCAAGAACAAGTAGTCCCGAACAGGTTGATCTTCTCGAAATTAGTGACCTTTTGCCTTAGTCACGCTCTGTAGAGGGAATTCCAGCATCTCCTCTTGAATGGTTGCTTCAGAGTCCTCAGAAGCCATTTGCACTTGTAATAAGGAGAGCATCAACTTTCTATAGAAGACACATCGTTAATGATGTGTATCGTAGTGACATGTGGTTCATTGCGTCACTCAGTTTCCCCTTGCTTACGTAAGTAAGATCTCTTACCACATATCTTTTCATTTGTATTTCTGAAAGAAAACAAGAGTTAGTGTAGCCGAAGCATTTATTTATTTACATAGTAGGTCCATTCCTATGGAAGTAGAATCTATGATCTATTCCCAAATGGGAAATGTGCACCACTAGTTTTGTTTAACACATCATGTGCCGAATGCATGGCCTCATAGTGTGGCCCTGTCATGCATACTTTAGGTGCATTCAGCTCATCATGAGTGCAATCGAAATCCTGTTGGATCTGTTGTTTCTGTCCTTGCTACTTCTTTGGTTTCCATATCCAATTTGTACTTGAATTGTGAGGGTTCACCTTCTCTTTGCTTTGTCGTGCTCTAGGTTTTTCCTCTTTCTCTTTTGCAGTCTGATTGGTTGATATCATGTTCCTCTTGTACTTTTTGTGAATCTTGTTTGGCTTTATGGTCTTGCTTTGTTGGTATAATATGTCTTGTTGCTTGTTGATCTCTTGGCTTGCAACCTGCTTGATATTTTTTGGAATCCATATGTGTTGCTATGTTTTCTGGGCTTCTACTAATGACTTTGGAAGCCATACTCTAAGAAGTCTCTTTGGTCTCGATTGTAAGGAAGAGAATTCATTGTTTCTCCTTGTCTCCATAAGATGAGTGACTTGTATCAGTGTAGACTTCTCTATTTCCCTCATTCGATCCTTGCGAACCCAGTGTAGGTTCGCACCTGCTATTGCAATAATCGGATAGTGGACTTCCATGTGGATGATCTTCCTTTGTCATAGGTAACTTTAGTAGCATAGTCTTCACCATTTCTCTTGGATTCACCGTTCATGGGGAATGAATCCACCTCATCAACTGATGTATTGGTATTGGATGTCAATCCTTTTGTAATGAACTCCTTGGTTGAACTCTTGATAGATTCGTTTGCTAATTCCTCTTCTAGGGTTTCTTTGTCACACTTGATGGTTTCATGCATGGGAGAGAGTCTTTCTTCTAACAGGCTAAAGATTTCCTTATGCCCTATTTTGGTTGAGATGTACCCTTGAGCTAGGTGAATGCTCACTTTATGCTCAATGATCCAGTCTTGTCCTAGGATCAGGTTCTCTATCGAGTTCTTGTCTTTACACACCAGAACTCGTTGTTCCATTGTGGAATTTCCTAGGTGGAGGGATATCATAGCTTCTCCAATACATTCTATGACTTGGCCTCCAACGCCTATCATGTGTGCTTTAGTAGGTGTTATGGTCACTTGAAGATGCGTGATAATCCTCCTTCGTATGCAACTGAGTGCCGCTCCCAAATCTATCAATGCATCTACTAGCTGGTATTCTGTCGTTCCAATCCCTAGGTTTAAGTATGGTTGGGATATGCTAGGGTTGTTCGTGTTGGCCTTGTGAACTTGATAGTTGACCATGGGAATAGGCTCTTCTACTTGTAAATACTGTTCATCTCGTTGCCTTATCCACTCTTTCCGTTTCTTGATACGTTGTAGGGCTTCTTGCCTTGCCTCCTCTCTAATCCTCTCTTCCTCTTTTTTTCTATTTTGTGCACCTACAAGCCGTGCTAACATTTGGTCCATCAATATCTCCATGTAACGTTTTACTCGACAACCACTTATGTAATTAGGAAGAACATCTCCATCCAGAGTAGCTAGGTTAACAACTCCACTCGTTGACATTCTATTGATTATTAGAGGTCCATATCCGCGTTTCTGTAGCTTCTTGGCATGTTGCTTCAAAGTATATACCAAAACTAAATCTCCTTCTTTTAGTCATTTATCTTTGATGTGCACATCATAATATGCTTTCTGTCTTCTCTTCGCCGCATAGATTCCTACACAACTTGCATTCTAGTCTCATGTAGCTTCTCAATTTGGTCTAGTTGCTTGGACAATTCATGCCCTGTCCATTCATGCTGTTGGGCTACTCTCAAAGTAGGCACTAAAAATCAATGGGCAAAATTGTGTTTTGTCCATACACTAGGTTAAATGGTGTAGTTCTAATGGCAATCTTGTAAGCCACACTGAAGGCCCAAATTGCATGATGCAATTGTTTGTCCCAATATGACCTTCCACTATTGACTATATTTAAATACAGTACACAACACCTTATTGGAACTTTCTGCTTGACCGTTGGTTTGAGGATGATAAGGGGCTCATTTTCTATGGATCACTAAGAACTCATTCATTAAGGACTCTATTACTTCATTAATGAAATGCGTTCCTTGATCACTCACTATCTCTATAAGTAGTCCAAAGCGAGTAAAGATATGCTAAAAAAGAAAGTTGTGGTTTGAGCGTCATTTTTTCTAGTTGCTTTTGCCTCTACCCGTTTAGTCAAGTAATCTGTTGCTACTATTATGTATTCAGCATGTGATCCTTTGGCTGGTGGATTAATGGGTCCTATGAAGTCAATACCCCATTTGGAAAAGGCTCTCGTGCAAACCATGGGTCTTAATGGCATGTCATATCGTCTAATCGGATATTTAGCTCTTTGGCATGTCTCGCAACTTCGTACATAGGTGTCTACATCCATATGTAGAGTTGGCCACCACAAGCCTGCAAAGAGGATCATTTTTATGGTTCTTTCTACTGAGAAATGTCCCCCTGTCGTGCCAGCATGTGCCATTTCTAATATGGGTAAGTACTCTCCTTCATGCACACATAGTCGTAGTTGGTTATCCTTCCCTCTCTTGAATAATTGTCTTCCCATGATAACATAGTCCTTACTCATTTCTTCTAGGGATCGTCTCCTTGCTAAACTGATTCCATCCTCATGCTCTCGTGTCTTTAGGAATTTCACTAACATCTTACTCCAGTTGGGTGCTATTGTAGAGAAAGGTAAAGATGTATGATCATCTGGAGTGGTTTCCTGACATTCTGTGCCACTACTTACATACTCATGAACATCCTTAGGCATATCAGGCCAATAGACTCCTAACCATTTCAATTCTCTTAGGGCTCCATGAGTTCCTTTGTGCATTCTCCATTTATTTATGTGTGCTTGTTCAATCAAGTTCTTCTGTTCGTCTTCCTCTACACATCTAGAGAATACACCATTGGATTCTTTATGATACACACTTCGTGCTATAATGTGTAAGTTATGTGATTGTAGAATTTCCTTTCTACTCTCCCTGTTAATTGAGTGTTGTGGTCCATGAGTGAGTATTGGAATTAACTTTTCTTCCCACTTAGGACATACTTCCAAATTGAACAGGTAAGTGTCTGACAAATCGTCGAGTACTCTGCTCGGTGGTTCTCCATGTGTTAATCTAGAGAGATGATCCGCCCTCACATGGGTATTTCCTTTTTTCACAACCACTTCAAAATCGAACTCCATTAACAACAGAAACCATCTCACTAGTCTGTTGATGCAAGGAAAGCTGAACTTAGCTGCAGAATTTGCCACACCACAAGAACTAAGCTAAAGTGATGTTATAACACCTCTATAATCATCAATAGCTTAGCAACCTTCTAAAAACTGAAAAACTTTATAACTGTATTTAGTGAACACCGAAAATTCACTTTACAGAAACCTTTGCCTTTTTACAAGCTTCAATTCTGGTATGATTTACTTCAGTTTCTCCAATTCTTTGTTTGCTTATTGTTAGATCTTCTTCTCGACACTTAAATTTACCAAAAACAGTGTTTTGAACTCACCGGAATATCACCGGAACTTCACCGGAATGTTACTAGATTGTCACCATAATCTCACCGGAATGTCACCGAAATCAAATGTAATTCTGTTTGTAATTACTTCAAATGTTTGTAATTGAAGTAAGGAAGTAATACCTGAGCTTCCTTCAATGAATAAACTTTATCTGAAGTTTGAAGAAAAAACTTCACTAGTTCTGTATGTCTTTACGGTCAAACTTAGTACTGAGTGTACATGTCCCGTTTTACAAAACTCTTGGATCAGTTTGCAGTTGAGACTACTAGCTTCACATTAAGCTATCATTTATGAAAAACTTTACACTATACTGCGAGATCTAACTTGCAGAAGTACCGGAAAATGTTTACTGAGAAAATTGTAACTGTTAACTAACTTTCATAGTAACATGAAATCACTTAGATTTCTTCACACAAGAAGAATGTGCTCAGATCTTTCCACATAAGTATGTGTTTTCTATTAGAGAAGATGTGTACAGAATGGCTTGGCCTCACTTCGCTCATAGCCATGGAAAACTCTCCTATACTGAGTAGTTCTTCCTTACCATCTCTCTCTCAGATGAATACCCGACATTTCAGGTTCTATTATTCATCTCTACATACGCACACTTGCGTCTACTATATGTACTTCTACATCCACTATTTCTCTTTTCTAAGCACTCTCTCAACTCTCTTATATACATTTTTGATCCGAGAAAAAACTCGTAATCCTGGAAGTTTTTGTGAACTATATTACAGTCGTGAATTTGTCCCTTCACTAAGGCTTTGATTTTTCTGAATGCTTTGTTTCTGCTTCTCTTCGTCTTTCTTCAACCTTCATACATCTTCAGGTCTTTATGTCTAATTAGTGAGTGAATCTTCAACATAGTCTTCCCGTGTTACAAGGCTTATTGACTAGGTACAATAAGGCCTGATGATCTATGAAGAACTTGAACTTGTTGACTAACAAGTAGTGTCTAAATTTCTTTACAGTGTACACCATCCCTAAGCCTTCTCGCTCCGTAGTTGTATAGTTTCTTTTGGCTTGATTCAATTGTCTACTTGCATAGGCAATAGGATGGTCCAATTTTCCTTCATCTGTTGGTTGATTTAAAATGCATCCTATTGCATAATTGGAAGCGTCCACATGAATATGGAAGGGCTTGTTCCAATTGGGTGTTTGTGCCGTGCTAAGTCATTTTTTTAGCTCATTAAATGCTTTCTCGCATTCGTCCATCCATGTGAATTGAGTCAACAATCCATACAATGGCTTGGCAATTATAGCGTACATGTGGATAAATCGACAATAGTATCCACAGTGACCCATAAATGCTTGCACTTCTTTTGCATTTTTTGGTCTTGGAAGTTCTAGAAGTACTTTGATCTTGTCTTCATCCATAGATTTTCCGTTCCTAGATACAATGTGTCCTAGGATTTTTCCTTGTCTTACCATAAAAACACACTTCTCAGGATTCAGACCTACTCTATATTGTCGACATTTTTCAAATATTCTTCGCAATTCCGGAATATGTTCTTGTCTTCGATTTGAATATGTACATAAGTCGCCCACATATACTTCCATACTCTTTCTTAAGAATTCTTTGAAAACATGACACATCAACCTTTGGAAAGTAGTAGGGGTGTTAGTGAGTCCAAAAGGCATCACTATGAAGGCATAGAATCCCCATTCAGTCGCGAATGCGGTCTTGTGTTGGTCTTCAGTAGCAATAGCTACTTGGTTGTATCCAGAGAATCCATCCAAGAAGCTATAGACTTCTTTGCCTGCAACTCTTTCCAATAGGTGATCAATGATCGGTAATGGGTAGCTATCACGGATCATAGCCAGATTGACTTTCTTTAGATTAATGCATACTCTTAGTTGTCCATTCTTTTTGGGCACAACTACTAATGGTGACACCCATTCCGTATGTTCTATCTCGTAAATGAATCTAGCAACTAATAGTTTGTCTATTTCCTCCTTATTTTTTGCTGCACAGACATCATTATAAGTGTAAGGGCATTGCTTTGATGATTTTGATATCCTAAGGGCCATACTTGAAGTTTTTTATCCTCTTTCTTTACTTCCTTACACATCCATAATTGGGCATCCTCGTGCATCCACAATTGATCGCTTGATCCGGCACTATGGATAGACATCTTCTTCCTTGTGAACTGGATTCCATTGTAGTGGAGGTACATCCCTATACGCAAAGGTATGCAAATTTATCTTGCCAGTGGTCCCTTGATGTTGAAGGTATAATGAGTCTCGTCCTCAGTCTTGCACTACCCTGAGTTGTCTCATGAAAGGTCGTCCTAATATCATTTCATAATTATTTGCCTTTCCAAATTGACATATAGCTAATGTATGCTCAAACTCGACTCCATAGGTTGTTAATCTAATTTTTTTCCAATACTCCCAAGGGTTTCTCGACATGACCATCTGCTAATTGAAGCTTCATACGAGTTGATCGTAGGGCTGGCTTTCCCCATTTCTCCCAAATCTTTTTGGTGGCGATACCTACTCCTGCTCCTGTGTGTACTATAGCTTTGGTCATGTATCCATTGTAAGTGACGGGTAAACATGTGTTGCCTTCATCTCCTTCGCTAAATTCTCTAACCTTATCCACCGAGATTTGTATAGTAGAAGGGTTTTCCGTTTCCTTGCTTTCCTTTTTGTTCTTATCCTACTCCAACTTCAACTGTCCAGCTAATTGTTTCCACAATTGTGGTTTGACACGAAGTAATTCTTCCACAGTCAACTGACATTGTACTTTGGTCTTTTTGAGTTCTGCTAGATTGTCTAAGGTCTTGCCTGAAGGCTCCTTTTCTTGTCCTCGTACTGTGGGAGCACGGAAGATCATGGATTCCTTCTCATATTCTCCCATGTAGTTTGGTAGGGTGGGAATGCTCTGTGCTTCCCCCCTATTTTGGTCTAACCTAGAAACTTCTTCATATATTTCCTCCATATTCGGCGTTGGTTGATAGTCTTCCACATCTAATTCCTCAAAAGGCGGTTTTGCAACTCCATTCTTTTTCCATTGATCTTCTTGAATTCTAGTCCACAAATCTCTAGGCCAATCAGCCTCTAAATCAAGGACTAGGGACATGGTTTTGTCCCGGGTATTCAGTAGTTCTTCCTTATCACCCTTCTCTTTTGGTTTCTGGTCCTTGGCTTTAAGACACTCATTGTATTGATTCTCGGATATTCTGTTGTCAAAATCTTGCTCATGCGCACACAGAGGTTACGAATGTGAAGTACACACAGAAAAATAGAGACAAAAAGAGATGAGACCGAACGCAGTATTGGGTGCAATCTCCCCCCATGCACTCTGTTTCGATAGTCCACAGAGTGCATGTATTTATAGGAATTTTTTATTACGTCGAAAAGAGTGCTTACATGAGAGTGGCTTCGAAAAGCAAGCGTGAAACTAAAAGTTGGTAACTTTTACAGAAAGCCATTGCTTTTAATAACAAAAATCATGGTCTACAGTGACCCTTATTTTAACCATTACTTTTCTAACTGTTTCTAACAATAGAACCTTCTATGCAGGTTTATTTACAAAGTAGATAAATTATAATTCAGATTATTGATGTTCGCCCTTTCACGGCTTGCATGCTCCTCACGAACCTTCAGCTGCTATATCAAAAACATCAAAAACACATTAATACATTAATAATTTAACACTCCAACAATGCATTGTTCAACATATTCCATAAGTTATAACATGCCCCTCAGTTGAAAAAGCAACTGACCTCAGTTGATAAAATAATAAACATGGATAGCCAATCACATGTTCCATCACTCAACGAAAAAACAAAAGCATGTTCCATGTAAAAACACATGCATGGAAATTTTATGGAGGTGTTAAGTTATTAAGATTATGTATGTGATGCTGACATAGTCTAGGGTCCATGAGTATGAAAAGAACAAAACCCTCTTCAACTACAGACTTTCCTAGCTCTCAACCTCAATTTCTTGAACCTAATTCTTAACCAAGCAAATTATCTTGGACCCTCAATCTAATGCTTCCCTCTCGGGATGTACCCTTAGGAAATGTACCCTAGCAGAATGTACCCTGTCTGGATGTACCCTGATATACCCTGACAGGATGTACCCTATTTGGATGTACCCTGAGAAGTGTAACTTGACAATGGAGGTGGGAGATGCTGACGATGATGGTGGTGAAGTAAGAAAGAGAAAATAAGGGAAATTAAGGAAATTACCTATGACTCCAACATCACAACTCTATGTCTTACCATCATACGCTCGTCCTCAAAGCTCTCTCCCCGACAATGGTGCCAAATTTGATGTCACTCTAGCACAATGGCAAATACCAATGTGAGGAGATCCACCTCATAATTATGAATCCGTGGAGACGTGAGGACTAGTATGACGACTATGAGCAAGTGATGGCACAAGTGCATGAGTGAGAAGCACACAAGCATGCACATACATACACACACATGCACATACAAGGCAAGAACAAAGAGTGGAAAAATGGAATCTTCTATTCGCAAGCTCCAAGGAAGTATACAAAGCTCAAAACTAGCTTCAATATCCAACTAGCTAACCTCAAAAATGATCTCTCTAGCTCTTTTTATAGTTTTTTACTAGATTTTGGCCCTGTCCATACCTAGTGTTTGGTCAAGTTGAAAAATTAGGTTCCTCCTAGGCTATTTTGGAAATTATGAAAATTGGTACAAAGATACTTCTGATACTCCTCAAGGTTGAGGACTCCTTAGCTTGCAAAAATGGAGTAGGAATAATGGAAAATGGTATTTACAATGGTGTGAAGTGGCTAGAATCACTGTTTGGGAAATATTTCTTCATGAAAATTTATGTGGCCTACTTGCCAGATCTGTGTTGACTACTTTGCCTGCTTAATCCTACTTGGTTCTCCCTTTGTTCTGACTCCCTTTGGTGGCTTCCCTATCTCGTAAGGCCCTGACTGCCCTGGCTACTACCAACAATCGTCAATAGAGAGAACTATTCTAGCCATCCATATTCTCCATGTGTCTTGCTACGTTTGTGCTCCTTGTGTGTGCTTCTCATGTGTCCCTCGCATTTCCACACACACCCAATAGTTTGGTGCAGAATATCAATGGTCTATGAGACACTTTTGAAACTTCTTTGTGAAGTCAAAAACTACCACTTTCGTCTTGATTTTTTGTTATGAATTTAAAATGTGAACAAAAAATTCCTTCTGAAAATGCTAATGCAGTACCTTCTTTAGTTTCTTTTTCCTTCTTTTCTTCTTGGACAACAGGTTGTTCTTTCATGTGTAGTGAAAACATTAGGTCATAACATGTGATGGGCATGTCCTAACCTACATCGGGCTCTCCCTATCATAGTGTCCTACCTGGTTCTTATTGGGTGCCTTCTTATTTGCTTCTACCTTCTTCTATCTACTTTTGTAACTTCTTTAGAAGCCTACATTTTATGTGTTAGATTGGATTACCAAAGACACTTCCATTAACACCCAAGGGAGTTGTTTACACAATTGGAGTTAGTAGTCAAAATTGCCAGAATTCCTATCTACAGTGATCACATTGGACTCCTTATCTTGGATTTGGAAGGCTCAACACGTCTTAAGGAAGTGAGGATTCGCTCAAGAAAGGTTTGCTCACCTTTGAATCATGATTATAGATCTATTGGTGTTTGAATATGTTGAATACATGGAAAACTTAGCCAAATTCAAATATATGGTATGTATAAAACCAAAGTTAGCATTACAATCTTCTAGCCTTGATTGCATCAATTGTGTTATTACAATTATCGAACTTCAAATCTTCACTTAGACTTCATACTGCAATATAATTCAGAGCTTCACTTTCAATTTGATCCAACTCTTACTCATAGATGCATACGCCAAAGTATCCTTAGCATATTGCATCATTGAATATATATGTAGAATCTAGAATCAATATATGTAGTTACTATCTATAATCAATATCTAGAATCAATATATGTAGTTAACTATTGTAACATGCTCATTGGAATTACATATTCCATGACTGTTATTATGAGAATGCTTAGTCAAAATAGAACAAATAGCACTTCAACAGCTGATTGCAACAAAATCCTAATCGAACCACAAAAGACCATGGAAGGTTAATCACTTAACCTAACTTGACTACCGAGTATTGCACAATAATACACCAGAATAGAATAGAACTACAACAATAAAGAGTACTCAAGCATGTTGCAAACATAGAGCTTTGATTAAAAGAGGGAATCACAAAAGGAGTGTAGAGCATTGAAACTATCTAAGTACATTCAAGATAGCTTAGGTGTAATCCTAATCTCAGGCTTCAACCTCAGACTTTTTCCTCTATCTTTTTATAGTTGGATTGGACTCCGTAGACTACGAGTTTGTGGCTATCAATTTTGGTACTTCCACTGGGACATAGAGTACTACTTCCTTGCATTGTCAACGTAACATTTTATACTTCTCAATATTTAGGCATTCCTAATCAACCTAATCATGAAAGGTTTTATAAAAAGGTCACAAGCTAAATTACAAAACTCGAAACATTATAGAAGGGGTGGATGGTTTTACTACAAACATCGACAACATGCAATGACATGCAATGAAATTTTCTGGAAGTGGCCTAAGAATGTCCATGTGTGTATAAGTGCACTTTTTATTAACACTTATCAAAAGGTATACCATGCATGTATATACAAATATACAATAGACATATAGACCACTACATACATATAGTTATGTTGATGGACATAAATATAACTATATGTATGCATAGACAAATATACAATAGACACATATACTAGTACATACATATAGTTAGTAAATGTGGAGGGTGCCCAAATAGTACGATGGATAGATGGTGGCTGCAAAACTAAGGGAATATTTTATTGCGACGAAGATAATGGCACGTGAAGGGTGCCCAAATGGTAAGATGGATAGTTGGTGGTTACAAGATAATGATTTTATGGATAGGAGGATAGATCATTGATTTCCTTTGCGTATGTTTTAGTCCATATACAATAATAGAGCTCCACAAGGCTAGTGAGCTGGAGAGGCTAGTGAGCTCTCACTCTTCACATATTTTACACACACACATATGTATGTGTGTGTATATGCATTTGATAGGACGAATATTGAGGTGTGGTAGTTTATATGGAGAAGATAAACGTTAATGAAGATATTTCTAGAAGATTTATGAGAAAAGACTTCATGTTTCTACAAAATCTTCACATACATATTCTCATTCACCATCTATTCTCTTCTCGCCTCTCATAAAAAAAAAGACATAACTTTAGAGGGGGCGTAACTCTTCCCATGACTTAAAAATAAGAGAAAATAGGGTTCACATTAAATAACTTGAATAGATCTATAATGTAGTCCTTATAGGCGCAAAATTTTCAATGAATTTTCTACGCATAAACAACATGAGTTTCTCACAAAGAGCATAGATGGCATTGAAAAACTTCTTCAATCTTTGGTGTCTTCTTTAGAGCAAACGAGTTTTGAAGTGATGAGCTTATAGATTGTCTCACTCCTAGTTACAAAAAAAAAAAATCAAACACCTCTCTAGGGATCTTGATAGGCATATTGTTGGGTGTGTAAGAGAGTGAGGAAGTACGAATAGAAGTGCACACAAGAACAAAGAAGGAGATCGATGCATGAAGAAACGTGATGGTTAGAAGAGCTCTCTATTGAATCCCTAAGTACTATGTATTACCACATATTATTATATTGTGTATATGTGGCTACATGGGAAAAAACATATTGCAAGTTCTAGAGTAAAAAGTGTCTATGTATATGTGTAACAAACCCCCTTGAAGCGAATGATGTGCACACATACAAGGACTGACAAATCAGTCCCCACAAAGTAAAAAGCCTAAAGCTTTTAAAAAAGCTTCAAAAATTTCACGTGGAAGAGCTTTGATGGATATGCCTGTCATATTATCTTGCATAAGCGCATATACCAAATGACTATCTCTAGCATGAAGGCTCTCTCTGGTATAATGATAATGAACCTCAGTATGTTTTGTGTGTGCATGAAACATTGGATCTCTTACAACCACCAATGTACTTTGACTATTAGTGAGAATATGTGTAGATGCATCATATATGAAAGGTTGATATTTATTTTTAGACAAGTACAAAAGGCACTCTTCTTGATGTTGTTGGACCTGTGTGAAGAGAACTACGTGCAAAAGTACTCCAAAATGGCTCCAAAAGACATCCCAAAAATGCTTCAAAAATAGGCTTTGAAAGCAAAGAATGAAGCTTTGAGGGACCAAAACATGTTCAAGGTAATGTTAACCTTAGTCTTTCCCCTTCTTCAGACACCACAAGAGTGTATCTTAGTGGCAAGAGATTGCCACAATTAAGTGAGCTCCAGGGGGAACAGTATTGGGATGGGTGACCTCCTGGGAAGTACCGAGAACCTCTATCTTCCTTGATCATTGAAGTCCTCCCTCATGCATAGCCAACAATGACTTTGGTGACTCGGATGACAAGGTATGCAAAGGTCAATGCCTTGGTTGCCGCTTTAGTCGTAAGCCTTGGAGAAAGCCTTGGGTGGGTGCGAAGAACAAATCTTTTGCATCAAAATGCTCTAATACTAGTGACGTTTTTGGATGGTGATGCACCACAATGTGCTCTCCTTTTCAAGAGCTCCATGATGATATCCTTGGAGTAGAAAACCAAGCTCCTAGGGCCGCACTTGGTACTCTGCATAGAGGCTGCAAAATACGTAGAAAAACACAATACACAGGAAGCATGAACACAGACTTCTTAGGTGTTACAAATGCGGTCGAACTTACAGTTTGTGGTTGACTAAGCCACTATATGTATTATTACAGAACATATATGAAGAAGTGTTCGATGGCCATTTGGCCTTTCACATGGACACTAACGATAATAGTATTTTGCTTAGAGACTCCATAAATCCTTCTAGAAGCATCCACTCAAGATAATGTGAGTCAACTTGAGTTCAAAGAGACTTAACTCAAGTTTCGATTAAATCTACCACTAGCAAAATCTAGTGGAAGGTGGTAAAGAAGTGGTGGAGATCACACATGCACATGTTGACTCAAGTTACTCTAGTAGGCATGGTTAGTCCCCAAATCTATACAATGGATAGTTGTGTGGAGAGTCATATGTCATTCTCTCCCACGCATGAAAGCTAGGTTCTAGAGTTTATAACATTGGCATTAGAGCCTAGGAAGTAGGCTTGAGAAAGGTAGATGGATGCCACAAAGGTTGTGGGCAGCCAATGGCCTCTAGAAAGGCACTTTGCCACTTTTCTATATGAAAAAAAAAGGGTGTGCGGTGCTTTGAGAACTTTTGCCAATAAATATTGAAGTGTATCTCCCAATCCGTGGGTTGGATTGAGATGTGTAAGGTACCATTGGAAAGGTCTCAAAAAAAAATCCAATTCTACTAAGGTTAGCTAAGAAGTGCCAAACCCATGGGACATCTTGGGTAGCATTCGATTGAGGGTGATAATGAGGTTCAAGATACCAAACATGGGTAAGATTGAGTTTCAAGATATTATGGTTGAGAACATGGTTCAAGATATGAAGGTTGCAAACATGGTTATGTAAGAAATAAGAAAATGAATGAATAATGATGGACTAGTGATGAA
Source organism: Ceratopteris richardii (assembly GCA_020310875.1). NCBI lineage: Eukaryota > Viridiplantae > Streptophyta > Polypodiopsida > Polypodiales > Pteridaceae > Ceratopteris > Ceratopteris richardii. Next base: position 194,361,425 of record CM035408.1, on the reverse strand, counting down.
ACTCCAATACTATGTAGGGGTTACCACAAACACATATAATAGGATCAAGGTTAGAGAAAAAGAGAGATATTGCTACTCATGGGAATAACACAAGAGATGTGGTTATAATGGAAAGTGGACTTAAGATGAGTAGAAGATGAACCCAACTCAAACTCATAATATAGATGGTTCTATCCACCCATGCACTCCCTATATGGAGCTTAGAATGTGATCTGGATAGAAGCTAGGTGAAGGGCTATAGGCCAACACAATGGGCACTAAGATGGATACCCTTTATAAGCTTCCCCAAGCCTAAGTCAGCCTACCCATGTTCTAGGGTTGTGGTAGCTTGATCCATGCCAAAAATAATCTCCACCACTGATCTATGGGGTAAATCCAATGGTCCACATCAAGTAACCTTCCTAACTATCCATCTACAGTCTCCTCTAAACCTCATCTAACCTCAAAGTCAAGAACCTACCAATGTCCAATACTCTCAAATGGCTTCTCCAATTATGGAGACCTTACAAAATAGAGTGTCATGGAAGAATGGTGGTGTTACATAAGGGTGAGGCATTGAGCATATCTAATAGGTTCAAGAAACTATGTGAGGGTGAGGACATCAATTCAAGGGTGCCTAGTGAGTTCAAGCGCTCATCATTGAGGACAATGATCAACCAAGGCAGGAAGAATGTCATAAAGTGATAGGAAAGGGATGGTTGAGCCACACCCTAAGAGGAAAGATTATGAAAAATAATCTTAAACCATGGATTTTGGGGCAATTGGTTAGCCCATCACACTCCTAGCTGAGAGGTTGTGAATTCGAATCCCCTATAGAATATGAGAGAATAGGGTCCCATAGAGACCTTGAGCTCATCATCTCCTTCTTCAAGCCCTCATGAATAAGTTATATTTCCTCTTCTACTTCATGGGAGATATGAATGTCAACTCTCCTTCGTCGAAAAGAGAGTTTCATTCTATTAGTAATATGGTCATCCATATTTGTTCACGAAACATAGACACGTTTGTGGCATTTCCTTGGTTCGCGCATGAGTTCATCTCCTTTCTCGCCTTTCTTATATAGTCTATAGAATTCTACTTATTTAATGCTAGCCCTGCAAGTGATCCCATGCCTTCTTCTCCATTTATGCCTCTTTTTCCAGCCGCCATGGCACACAAAACTGATTGATACTCTTGTTGCAACAACCTGATCCACATGTATTGGTGTGTTTTCCTTATGATAGCTACAAGTCAGCACCAAATATAATCACTTGGTTGTACAAATTCAAGCGAATGGAAGGAAAAGTTGAGGAGATTGTTGAAGGAAGGCAGTAACTTTAACTATACGTAGATGAAGAGAGAGACAGATTGAGAGAGAGAGATTTAATGGAGGAGGCAAGGTATTGTTTTTGCAACCTATTCATGTAGCCTGTCGACGGTGCCCTAGATGAAGCGACGACTTGCTCTGATACCAATTGTTGGAGATAGACGTCTGTGAAAGCATGCGAACATCACAAGGAAGGAGAAGAAGCTTGGAGCACAACACCGGTCCTAATGTGTTCACACACATCACTACCTAAATATATTAACATGGGGCACTTCCCTGAATCATTAGGTGAAGACTACGCATGCTTGAATCCTTTTGACATAGCCATAGCTTCTCTTTAATATATACCTTATGCATTCATCCTCTTTATTTCTTTGTCTTCTTCCACATTCCAAGTAATGTATTCTTCCTATTTTATCTTCGCTCTGTGGTGCCGAAATCGCGATTTGAGTTTGTTTCAACCTCCAAACGCACTATTGCAGTGCTTGTGCAGGCTATTTTATCTTTTTGCACCAAAGGTATATACATGTTTCGGTTCGCCAGTATAAGCGTCTCGAAGTCTGCTACAGGTTTAGCAGAACTTGTCTAGGCAATTCCGTTCAACTTTTTGACATAAAGTCAATTTTCTGCATCAAGGTCTTTTAGTCACCGGCCATGGCTGAAAGTAGTGATGTATTTCATATGTTGGCTGTTCAGGATAAGTTGGATGGTACCAACTACTCATTGTGGGCTTATATGATGCGACATGTATTGGTTGCAAAAGGATTGTGGAATATTGTGCAGGGTGTCGAAAAATGTCATATCACACCTGCAACTGTTACAACTGCAGGTACTGAAGCTGATGCAGAAGGTGTCGAAGATGATGATATTCTGCATATTCATGTTCGTGTTGTGGTTTTTGCTGCACGTGCTGTAGAGCAGATTTCTTGGGATGGCAGAGATTCTCAGGCACATGCATTGATAGCTTTGTGCGTCAAACGTGCCATTATTCATCAGATTCGCTCTTGCAGAACAACTAAGGATGCTTAGGATACACTTACCACATTGTACCAAGCTAGGAATGAGGCTCGTGTTGCTTACCTTCGAAAATAGTTGGAGAGTGAGCACATGAATGAAGGTGATTCTATGGACAGTTTCCTAATAAAGATCAAAGAATTGACGGAACAGTTGATTTCTGTTGATGAGGTTATACCAGATAGCTCACTTGTGCAGACCGTTCTGAATGGTCTTCCTGATTCATATAAGAGTTTTGCTTCTACCACCACCATCTTCACTAATAGTCAGAGTGCATTGGCAGTTGCGAGGAACCCTATGTTCCATGCTCTCACTAAGCACATTGAGATGCATTATCATTATGTCAGAGAGAGGTTCTTTGCTGGGGAGATCAGCGGCATTGGCATATGTGCCCATGTAGGAGAACATTGCATACCTTTATACGAAGGCTCTGCCTAGGGAGAAGTTTGAAGCTTTCTCCAAAGCTTTGGGCGTACTTCCTTTTGTGGAGTGATTTCCACATAGCTTGGCACTTCCTTATGCATGAGTGCCAGCCCCTTGTTCACTGCATCACTCCCAGGGGGGCTTTGTTGATATATTTAGGTAGTGATGTGTGTGAACACACTAAGACTGTCGGGGCACTTTTTTACCTCTTTAGGAGGTTTTTTTCCCTCAGCCTGTTTATACGCCTATTGCCCTAATGGGCTACTTATCTTTGTACATTCTCTAGTAAGACATTCAGTATTGTGTGTTGTGCTCCAAGCTTCTTCTCCTTCCTTGTGTTATTCACGTGCTTCCGCAGACGTCTATCTCCAACACCCCAACTTTGCTTTCTATATTTCTTATTTACTTTGCATTCTTGCAAGAGAAAGTAAAAGCACATAAAAATGATGCATTCTATTTGCCTTGATTGGATGACATGTATATAAGCACTATAGATTTTCTATAAACTTAAATGGTGCATACTTCTTGCATGATCTTATATTTTATGTTCATACATTAAAGGAAGCATATTTTGTATCTAAAAAAGCCATAAGGAAAAGGGCAAAGATGGGCACTTTGTAGAAAAGTAGAAATCTTGAAAACTGAATTTTTTCTCCTCATTTTCATATATCCAAGATGACTCAAATTTCTTGTTTTTGAATTATATGTGTTCTTTGGAGTTTTTCTATAGGTATGTAACTTCAAGTTGAGAATCTATCTCCAAGATATCTTGGAGAATATCCAAAGTAGCCAGCTCAAGCAATGTTTATAGTTGGTGATTACCTAATAACTGCTCAAATTCAGATGCATACTGCTCTTTTCTGGAGTTTTCATCTTTTATCATTTTTAGCTTGTTGGAAAGCTCTTTTTATAACCTTTCCAACGACATAAAGATGACTGGAAATGGAAGACATTTTATATGTATAGTTAGAGATTTTGTTCACAACAATCACCACAATTGAAAAAATGAAGTTGGCAAGTCTTTTGAGATCTTCTTGGTATTATTTCACTTCCAAACTTGGTGATAATGATGTGTGTGAACATACTAGGAGCATCGAGCACTTTTTTCCCTCTTTAGGATTTTTTCTTTCCTCGATTGTATATATATCTATAACCCTAATGGGCCACTTATCTTTGTACATTAAGTTGGTAATACATTTAGTATTGTGTGTTGTGCTCCAAGCTTCTTCTTCTTCTTTGTGATGTTTGTGTGCTTCCAGAGAACTCAAACTCCAACAATTGGTATGAAAGCACATCATTGCTTCATCTAGGGCATCATCAAAACCCCTTTGGTCATAATCTCAAAATCGCATGAAAATTGGTGAGGATACTCAAGGCGATTAGGAGTTCAAAAAAAATTATTTGTGTGGTATCAAAATTTTGATCTGAGCTCGTTTTAACCTCCAAACACACTACCCCAATGCTTATGTAGGAAATTTCATCTTTTTGTGCCAAACATATATATAGGTTTACATTTGCCAGTACAAGCAGTTCGAAGTCTACTCCAAGTTTAGCACAACTCAATAGGGTAGTTCTATTCAACTTTTTGAGATATAGTCATTTTTCTACATCAGGGTATTTTAGTCAGTGGCCATGACTGAAAGCAATGATGTATTCCATATGTTGGCTATTGAGGATAAGATGGATGGTTCAAATTGCCCATTATGGGAATATATGATGTATCATGTTTTCGTCACAAAAGGATTGTGGAATATTGTGTAGTGTGTTGAAAATCGATCTATTACACATGCAAATACAGTTATTGAAGGTGATGCAGATGTCGTTGAAGATGAGGATCTTCAATTTCCTGTTCAGAAATTGTTTTGCAAATATTGTAAAGGAAATAATCATGTCATCAAGAGTTGTCCAAAGTTGGTTGCAAAAGAAGCAAAGAAAAAAGAGGCCGAAATGGTTGTTGTAGAGGCCTCTAATCCTAAATTAGGGTCTGCTAATCTTGTGTTGAATAAAGAATGGGCATTTACTATTGTTTGCTGCTATAACCCATCTTCTCATGAGCAGTTTATGTTTGTAGTAGACTCAGACATTTGGTACTTTGATAGTGGGGCAACCAAACATATTACCTTGCATCATAGTTTCTTCACTTACTTGAGCCTACCCCTACAAGAAATACTATCACATGCGCCAACAACTCCTCTTATCTTGTCATGGGAGTCGGTAAGATCATTGTCAAGACTATTGAAGGTAGTTCTTTTACATTTTTGGATGCTTTATTTGTTCCAAGGATCAAGAAAAATCTATTATCAGTTTCACCATTAGCTAAGATCAGCTTAATTGTGAAGTTTATTGATGAGAGATGCTCAATTCGTGATTTGTCAAATGGTGATGTTATCACTGCTTCTAGCATTTTATGTCATGGGCTATGTCAAGATTCTCAGGCTATGTCAAATGCAAAGCTTTGGCATGCATGCTTTGGTCATCTGAATTATGCTAGTTTGCTATGCATGCAGAAATCTGAAATGGTGTCCTCTCTGCCCGAACTTGAAGCACCTTATAATCATGTTTGTGAAGGCCATATTTTGGGCAAAATGTAGCATTCTTCCTTCCCAAAAGATGCTTTCGTTTGAGCTACTGAGAAGTTGCAGCTTGTTCACAATGATGTATGCGGTCCTATGTAGACACCCTCTTTTGGGAACTACCTTTACTTCATGACTTTCATTAATGATTTTTCTAAACATGCATGGGTGTATCCATTGAAAGCAAAGTCTGAAGTGTTTATGTGCTTCAAACAATTTATAGTTTTGGCTAAAAATCTGTCACCATGCAAAATGGGCACCCTTCGTTCTCATAGAGGGAGGCAATACATGTCTTCTCATTTTAATGCATTTCTAGATTATTGTGGGATAAAACATCAGTGTATAGTTTTGTACACACCTCAATAGAATGGAGTTGCTGAAGGAGAGAACATGTCACTCATGGGGATGGTGAGATGTGTGGTCAACAGTCAGTCTTTACCACATAGCTTCTAGATTGAGGTTGTTATGCATGTAGCATATGTACTTAACATGTGTCCCACCAAAGCACTGCATTATATCACTCCATATGAGACTTGGCATGGTTGCAAGCCATCTGTTGCTCATCTATGTGTTTTTGGTTGTCTAGCATATGCATTAGTTTCTAAACAACAATGTAGAAAACTAGATGTTAAAGCAGTGAACTGTATTTGTGTTGGGTAAAGTTCTGAGAGGAAAGGCTATCGTTTGTATCATCCACAAAATAAATGCATTTTGGTTAGCCATGATGTTGTTTTCGGGCAAGATGCAATTCACCATTACTTTCATGTACCAAGGAGGCTTCTATTAGCTCTAGTGACGTGTATGACACTTTGATGCCTCTTTTTAAAGGTGGACAATCAAGTGTTGATCCAAATGAGGTCTCCATCTTTATAGGTTTTACGTGATGATGTAGATCATTCCATTTCTAATGCAAATTTACATGATGCACTTATTGATGAGAGGGCTCATATAGAGGAAGCAAAAACTATGCCAAAATGGTTGGTGAAGACTTTGTGAGATAGAAAATTAGATGCACCTCTTTCATATCATACTCATTTAGGCTCTCATAGTGCTTCTTTTGCATTAGATTGCTATGATATGGTTGCCTCTAGTCTTTGTGATGAGAATGAGCCTGTTTCATTTGATGAAGCACAAAATTTAGAAAATTGGATGGCTGCTATGCAATCAGAATATGATGCTATTATGAAGAGTGGTACTTGGTCTTTATGTGATTTGCCTTTTGGCAAGAAGATCATTGGCACTAAGTGGGTATACAAGTTGAAGCATAAGCTTGATGGAACAGTTGATAGGTATAAGGCTAGGCTTGTTGCAAAAGTTTATGGTCAAGAAAGAGACATTGATTTTGATGAGACCTTTGCTCCCACATGCCAAATGACTACTCTTCATAGCATCTGTGCACTTGTAGATCATCATAGTTGGAATGTACATCAGTTGGACATTAAAACTACATTTTTAAATGTTGACTTACATGAACAGGTGTACGTTTTTCAGCCCTGTTGTGCAAAAAGGGCATAAAAACAAAGTGTATAGGTTGAAAAAGGCATTATATGGTTTGAATCAAGCACCACGTGCTTGGTATGAAAAGATACATGCCTACTTGATTGCACATGGTTTTGAGAAAGTCAAACTGAGAGCACTTCATATGTTATGTGTGCAAATGATATGTTTCTGATCATTATTGTCTATGTTGATGAAATGTCGTTCGTTGGTCCTAATGAGAATTATATTGCTGCTTTTGAGGCTGATTTGCATGCCTTATTTGAGATGTCAGATTTGGGGCATTCGCATCATTATTTGGTCAATGAGTTTATGCAAGTTGATAGCGAAATAGCTTTTTGTCAACCAAAATATATTGACACATTATTGCAACATTATGGCCTTGAATACTAAAAACCTATTGCCACTCCTATGGAAACAAGTTTATGATTGAGTCATCATGATGCTCGAGATGCATTTGATGGTGTTCTCTATCGGCAAGCTCTTGGATGCTTGATTTATTTGTGCATAACTCGGCATGATATTCAGTTTGATGTCTCATACATGAGCAAGTTTATGCATTGCCTCGTTGTCAAGCATTGGTAGGCAGTTAAGTGCATCTTTTCCTATTTGAGTGATAATCGGCTACTTGGATTGTTTTATCCCAAAGGGGGATCACTACCACAAGAATTACATGCTTTTTCTAACTCTAATTGGGTTGGTTGCTATGACACTCATGTGTCGATTAGTGGTTTTTGCTTCATGCTTGGTAGCTCATGCATATCCTGGTTGAGCAAGAAGCATACTATTGTGGCCACTTCTAGTTGTGAGGCTAACTATAGGGAAGCTTTCATAGTGAATGTTGAGTGTGTGTGGCTCAGACACTATATGGATGATTCGGGTGTTGGTGATTCTTCTACCACCACGATCTTCACTAACGGTCAGAGAACATTGGCAATTGCAAAGAACCATGTGTTCCATGCTTGCACAAAGCACATTGAGGTGCACTATCATTATGTCAGGGAGAGGTTCTTTGCTGGAGACATCAGTTTCACATATGTGCCCACATATGAGAACGTTGCAAACCTTTTCACAAAGGCTTTGCCTAGGGAGAAGTTTGAAGCTTTTGGCAAAGCTTTGGGCTTACTTCCTTTTGTGGATTGATTCCACATAGCTTGACACTTCCTTATACATGAGTGCTAGGTCCTTGTTCACTGCATCACTACCAAGGGTAGTTGTACATATATTTTGGTAGTGATGTGTGTGAACACATTAGGACCGCCAGGGCACTTTTTTCCCTTTGTAAGAGGTTTTTTCCCCAGCTTGTATATACACCTATAACCCTAACGGGTCACTTATCTTTGTACATTCACTTGATAATACATTCAATATTGTATGTTGTGACCAAGCTTCTTCTTCTTCTTCCTTGTGTTGTTCACGTGCTTCGATAGACCTCAAACCACAACAATTTCCAAGCCCTCTAAGCTGCTGAAATGAACTAGTTTGAGTTAGAAAATTAGAATTTAGCATAAATTTTGTTATTGCGTAATTTTTAAGTGCACATTATTCTTGTATTGGGTTCACCGAAAGGGGAAGCACATTAATTGTGTTTTGTAAATCAAGGAGGCGAGCAATGCCTACCTCAGCCATTTGGTTGTATTTTGATGAGGAGATAAATGATTTCTACCTTGAACCTCAACTTAATGTAATTATTTGGTCGGAGGATTGATGGCGCTAGAGGGGGATGGACATGGTTGCATGCACATGCACATGAACAACTCACCAATTATTTCATCATCGTCATCCATAGGTGCACCATCATGATGTAGCCTACTTATGTAATAAAAGTATGCTACGCAAATTAAAAGAATAAGTCCTCTCTTACTCTAGTGGTTGTTGGGAAAGCAAATCATAGTAAAAGAAAACCATGAAGATAAGTATCTTCTTAGTGAATTTATCTTCTTAAAGACACAAAATCATAAAGATAAGTATCTATTTAGTCTTGGAATCATTCCCAGAAGGTTAAGAGTTAACCTGAAAAATATCACTTCCAAGGAGGTTTTAAGTACCCAGTGTTGGAGTTAGATGTCTGCGGAAGCACACGAATAGCATAAGGAAGAAGAAGAAGCTTGGATCACAAAACACAATACTAAATGTATTACCACTAGAATGTACAAAGATAAGTAGCCCGTTAGGGCAATAGGCATATATATAAGTCAGGGGGGAAAAACCTCCTAAAGAGGAGAAAAAGTGCCCCAATGGTCCTAGAGTGTTCACACACATCACTACCTAAATATATCAACAAATCCCCCCTGGGAGTGATGTAGTGAACAAGAAGCTAGCACTCATGTATAAGGAAGTGCCAAGCTATGTGGAATCAATCCACAAAAGGAAGTAAGCCTAAAGCTTTGCAGAAAGCTTCAAACTAGCACAAGGAAGAAGAAGGAGCTTGAAGCACAACACACAATACTGAATGTATTACCACTAGAATGTACAAAGATAAGTAGCCCGTTAGGGCAATAGGCATATATACAAGCCGGGGGAAAAAACCTCCTAAAGAGGGGAAAAAAGTGCATCAAACACGAACACTTAACAAAATTGAATGTGTGTATCCTAAAGTATAAACACTAAACTCGTTTAAAACGTCATTAATTACATATGTTGTTTTTGAAAGAGGACTTTGCTAGCCTAGATTTTATAAGGACATACTCATACAATATACTTAGCTTCAACAAAATCCACATCAATAAAGCTAAAGGCTGAAGGTAAGAGGTATTTTACCCCATTCTAAACGAGAAATTATCGTCGTGGATTTCATAGATAGATCAATTGATATGGGTAATTATCAAGCCAAAAAATGTTGCAACAAAGACCATATATCTATATGTGCCTTTTGTGGATAATACATAACTACATAATCTACCATTTTTCATTTTCTTTTATCAAAGAATATAAAATTTTATAACCATTTTTGAAGAATGATATCACTCGTTGGGTGCCATACTTAACGTGTGCATGATCAAGCATTTACGTATAGATGAACAAGCAAAGAAGATTACCATTCCTACATGATGAAGTTGGGATGTTGTTTAAAACTATCTGTTGAGTATTGTGATACATTCACATGAGTATTGTGATACATTCACATCACGTGAGCAGGTAGGAAAGAAGGTTTACCATCTTTAACTTGCAAATATTAATTTGATACATATAGAATTTCATGTGAACCTAGTAAAGAGAAACCTAGGTGATTTTGATCATCTTATTTTAGGCGATACTAAGATTATATAGCCTATTACGTACATCCGACTCCACATGAAATAAAAGTAGCATCAAACACTTGGGAAAAATAGATAAGAAATCATTTGTCTAAAGAGTTCCTAGTAAAATGGAGGATAGATCACAAGGTGGGGCTAGAAGGGAGAGCGTGGGTATATCGCAAAGATGGTTTCCAAATTTTTGCTTCCTCACTAAGATTTCTCATAAGGGAAAAATGGGAAATCACATCACAAAGATGATCACAAATGCGACCATGTATCTTGTTGCCATGTGCAATGTTCGAAGGAGCAAGTACGACAATTTTCCACCTCCTTATGTCTTCCAATTAGTTATGCATATGTTCATGACCAAAGATGAAAAGTTAAATGGCACAAACTACGATTTGTGGAAGGGCACAATTAGGGCTTTCTTACTTATACACAAACTTGTTATACGAAGTAGTTGATGTTACAGAACCCCAGCCCGATAAGGATATTGATTTAGTTGCATGGAGTGTTTGGAATGTAAAAGATGAGAGTCCTAGGACAACTATTGCTAGCTTATGATGAGTTAACTAAAGGTCATATTACTTCTTGCAAGACTTCTCATGAGGCTTGGAAAATATTATAGGATCTCTATGAGGATACAACTTCCTCTAGAATTTATGCCTTACAAGCAAAGTTCCATAACCTCACCATTAGGCCTCGAGATCCCATCACCAAGGTCATCACCACTTTTGAAGATTACCAATGCAAACTCACATTGTGTGGTAGACAGGTATCAAGCAAAGATATGGTTCTTAGGCTTCAAACAATATTCCTAATTCATATGAGACTTTTGTAACAACACTTTACAATCGAGGCAACGTGTTAACTTGGGAGGAATTGCCAAGATGCTTGCTCCTCCATGACTCACGAGCAAAGCCTTCAACATTGCAAGAAGTAGCAATGAAAGCTAAAGGTACCTTCAACAAGGCTAAGAAATCTAGTAATCACTCTAGAAATGATCCTAAGCAAGGCTTCTACAACTCATCCATAAATTTTACATTAAATTACTATGGAAAATCAAGTCATATCGAGAAGTTCTACTATAAGAAGAAGAACAAGTCTAAAGCATCTACTTCCAAGAATCAATAAAAAATTCATTTACATGTAGGTCTCATTGTTCAATTAAATATCTCTTTATCCATATAGAGACTAATGCTCTAATCACCTCTAGCACTTCATAGGGATGAATTTTTTATAGTCATACAACATCCCATATGTGCAAAGATCGTGAGTCATTTCAAGAGTTAGAAGACCAAAAAGTTGAAGTATATTTAGGAAATAACAAGAGTCTTCCAATTGAAGATAAAGGTGAAGTATAAATTACAATCACTGAGGAAAATGCAAAGCCTTATCAAATATACTTTTTCTACCAAACCTCTGTATGAATCTCTTCTCTATCAAGGCAATTACCAATCATCACAAACAAGTTATCTTTGACAACACATCAGTGAAGGTCATTGATCCTAGTACTAAGGACATCATAGCCACAAGCTTTGAGGATAAAAGCTTGTACAAGATTTCCTTCTTTCTCAATAAGAAATCAGTTGACACCCTTCAACACTACAGATATGGCCATACATCTTATTTAACCAAGATATCAACATATGAATGTTTAAGGGATTACTTGAGATTGGATAAGTGCATGATATCTACTAAGATTGCACTGAACATAAGCAACATAGGGCTCCTCTTCCAAAAGAGGTTTCCACTTGAGCAAGGAATCCTCTAGCGCTAGTCCACATGGACCTCTGTGGACAAATGAATACCTCATCACTAAGTGGATCACTCTACTTCTTTTTCTTAATAGATTATCACACGAGATATATATGGGTCTATTTCCTTAGGTCTAAAGAATACATATTTTCTTACTATAGAGAATGGGTTCTATCAAGTTGATAATGAGGCATCAAGTTTAGTCAAGACCATTAGACCATATGGAGGTGGTGAATTCATCAACTTTGACTTTGACAACTGCTTGAAACAGAAAGGCATCAAGGGGCGAGTCACTCAACCTCATACTCCATCCAAAAATGGATTAGTTGGAAGAAAGATCTATAGTGTCATGGAAATGGCATGCACTATGCTTCACAACAAAGCCTTACCATGCAAGTTTTGGGTCGAAGTTGTACACACCACAATTCACATCATCAATAGAGCTTTCACAAGTGCATTAGACAATAAGACTCCATTTGAAGCCTACTATGAATGCAAGCCCGATGTCAACTACTTTAGAGTTTTTGGAAGTGAAGCATTTGTACATGTGCCAAAAGAAGATAAACATAAGTTGGAATCTAAGTCCAAAAACATCTATTCACTAGCTATAGTAAATAGCCTAAGGCATACATACTGTATGATCTTGAGAACCACCCCAATGTCAACTACTTTAGAGTTTTTGGAAGTTAAGAATTTGTGCATGTGCCAAAAGAAGATAAACATAAGTTGGCATCTAAGTCCAAGAAACATCTATTCATTAGATATAGTAAACAATCACAGGCATACAAACTATACGATTTTCAAAGTACTCAAGTAAATATTCAAGTTCGAGTTTAAATCCACTAATCATACTTTAGAGGGGGACATAATTATTTCTAATAAGCCAAGAAGATCTCAAAGGCTCATTCAAAAGCAACAACAAGAACAAAGCCACTGTGTTAATTATGCACTTATGTGCCAACTTCAACAAATTCCAATGCCATCCACCTTCCACGAAGCTCAAGGTCAACCTGAGTGGGAAGAAGCTATGCAAATAGAGATGGATGCAATAAAAAACAATAATACTTGGGAATTTGTTCCAAAGCTTACAAATCATCAAGTGATTGGAGTTAAGTGGATATACAAAGTTAAGTACAAATGGCACTTTGGACAAGCACAAAGAAAGACTTGTAGCTAATGATCATAAGCAAAAGCATGACATGGACTATGAATTGCCTCTATTGCAAGGTTTATGTTAACAATACCAAAGGTGGAGGAAGTCGGCATAGATGCAGAGGAAGTATGTGAGGAGAGCTAGAGCAAGGCCAAAGGGGCCCACTTTTCCAACAATTGGTGTTGTTTACGAACATAAATATCATTGGAATGTCCAAAAGTGAATTTTATCACTAAACATTGTATTATAAGAATCACAATTTTGCAAGTTAGTGCTCAATTTTGTGCAAGTCCAAGATTCATTGAGCTTGAGGAGCTCAGGTAGAATGTACATATTGAATTTCATATTTTTTGAAGACTGTTTGATGCCCCAAAAGTGACTTAGGACATAATTTTTAACAGACCAAACATTAGATGTGAAATTGATCAGATCTCCCCAAAAACTATAAAAAGAGATAGAGCGCTCATTTTTGAGGTTAGCTTGTATGAGAGTTGAGCATTGTGAGATTTTTCGTGTAATTTGAGTTATGAATAGAAGCATTCCTACTTCCATTGTCTCTTCCATGTGTGTGTATATGTGTGTGCATTATTGTGCTTCTCACATTCACCTTCGCACACATCATTCATTCATAATCTTCATATCATCCTTACATCTCTGCAAAATGATAATTAAGGAGGTGAAGCTCCTTATGTGATACTCATCCTCTAGAAAACACCAAATTTGGTGTCGTTGTTTGAGAGCATGCTTAAAGTCAAATGTCTGATGGTAAGAGTGTTAGGAGATCAACATTAGAAGGTAACTATTTAGATTTTGCAAGTTTTATTACTATTTTTTGTGTTTTTTACCTCATCTTGACTCTCCCTACCTTCTTCCACCATAGCCAAACTTCATCATCTTCACCGAAATTTCTTGAGTTTTTTCCCATGTTCACTCACCTTTCCTTCATTTCCCTCATTTGCTAGTGAAAGATAGAGAGAGAGAGAGAGTGTGTGTGTGTATGTGATTCATTTTTGCAGGGTTTTGATGTATATGCAGGATTCATCTTCATTTTTAAGCTCAACGCTCTATATAGGTAACTTCTATTGATTTTTGAATTTTGTGCCCCTCACCTCGGTATATCATGATAGACCAAAAAGGTGAAGTTTTTGAGGTTGCGTCTATAGGGTAGCATAGGCCTCTCTAGCACCTTCCACAAGAACTAGACACTTAAGAAAAATTTCAAGTTTTTGGCTTTGTCGCGACATACCAAAAACTCATGATAGATGACTAACCAACCTATGCAAGAGAGACCCTCTATCACAATAGGCCATCTGGTCCATCGTGACAAATTGACATGACGGACCCCTATCTATCGCGACAGAGCACGAGTCTATTGTGACAGACACATCCATTGCGATAGACTAACCCACATGATAGAGACCCCTCTATCATGATAAACATGTGTCTATCAGGACAAACTAATTGGCGACATATCAAAGGACGATAAACCCCCATCGATCGCAATAGACTACTCTATCACGACATACCATCCGGTCTATCACAACAGAAGCCCCCATGATAGACCCATTTATTGCAACAAACCATTACTCTATCATGAAAAATCCTCAAGCGACAAGACACTCTATCATGGCAAAACCCTCTATCATGACAAACTAGCTTATCGTTGGGTCTATCATGACATATAACCTACACAAGTATCATGAGGGTTTTGATTTTGAGCTTAACTTTTGCCCATTTTCAAAGATTTTCTGGTGATTTTAGGGTCTACAAAGCTTTAAGAGTATTGATATATTTTGGTAATGATGTGAATGACTTAGGACCATAGGGGCACTTTTTTCCCTCTTTATGAGGGTTTTTTTCCCAACTTGTATATACGTCTATAACCCCAATAGGTTACTTATCTTTGTACATTCACTTGGTAATACATTTAGTATTGTGTGTTGTGCTCCAAGCTTCTTCTTCTTCCTTATGCTTTTCGTCTGCTTTTCTAGACCTTAAACTCCACAATTGGTATCAGAGCACATCATCGCTTCATCTAGGGCATCATCAACACCCCTCGGGTCACAGTAACAAAATTGCACGAGATTTGTTGGGGCCTTCGAACGCACTATCGCAGTGCCTCTCTAGGAATTTTTTTTTTAGTACCAGACATATATACAATTTTCAATTCCCAAATACAAGCATCTCGAAGTTTGCTACAGGTTTAGCAAAGCTCGATAGGGTAGTTATGTTCAACTTTTTGAGATACAATCATTTTTCTACATCAAGGTATTTTACTCAGTGGCCAAGGCTAAAAGAAATGATGTATTCTGTATGTTGGTTGTTGAGGACAAGTTGGATGGTCCCAATGACCCCTTATGGGCATATATGATGCATCATGTATTGGTCACAAAAGAACCATGGAATATTGTGCAAGGTGTTGAAAAATGACCTACTACACCTTCAAATACAGTTATTGAAGGTGATGCAGATGGAATTGAAGATGACGATCTTCAAATTCGTATTCTTGCTTTGGTTCTTATTGCACCTACTATAGATCAAATTTGTTGGGATGACAAAGATGCTCATGCACATGCATTGATATCTTTGTCTATCAAACATGTCATTATCCCTCATATTCGCTCTTGCAAAACAACAAAGGATGCTTGGGATACACTTACTCTTTGTTCCATGCAATAAATGAGGCTTGTGTTGCTTACTTTTGAAAACAATTGGAGAGTGAGCATATGAATGAAGGAGATTCTATGGACACATTTTTGACAAAGACCAAAGGCTTGAAGGAGCAGTTTGATTTCTATAGATAAAGTCTTGCCGAATAGTTCACTTGTGCAAACCATTCTTAATTATCTTCCATATTCATATCAGAATTTTGATTCTACTCTTTGGTTGATGATGAAAGGCAATCCAAATGCCTTCACATTTAAGCAATTAGTCTCTGTTTTGTTGTAAGAAGGCCAGTCCAGACAAAACAGGTTGATTATGTGTGTTGTAGACCAAGCTTTCTTAGCTAGTCTCAAGGGCAAAGCTAAATGGACCTCATCTACTAGAAAGTAGAAATTTCATAATTTTGCATAGTAAAAAAAGGAAAGCAAAGATGAGAAGAAATCAAAAAACTAGAAATTGTTTTGCATATATTTTAAAGGAAATGATCATATCATAAAGACTTGTCCAAAATTGGTTGCAAAAGATGCAAAGAAAAAAGAGGCTGGAATGGTTGTTGTAGAGGCCTTTACACCCAAAACTGAGTCTTCTACTCTTCTGCAGAATGAAGAATGGACGTTTACTATTGTTTGCAATTATGATCCATCTTCTTATGAACAATGTATGTCTGCATTAGACTTAGATGTTTGGTACTTTGATAGTGGAGCAACCAAACATATTCATAGTTTCTTCAGTTCACTTGAGCCTACCCCTATATGGAATACTATCACATGTGCCAACAACTCCTCTTATCCAGTCATGGGAGTTGGCAAGATCATTCTGCCTACTACTGATGGTAGTTCTTTTACATGATCATATGCTTTTTTTGTGCCAGGGATCAAGAAAAATCTATTATCAGTTTCAACATTAACCAAGATCAACTTGGTTGTCAAATTTGTTGATGAGAGATGTATAGTTCATGATCTCTCAAATGGTGATATTATTATTTCTTTTGGAATTTTATGTCATGGGACATATAAGCTCATAGACTATACAAAATATGTGAATGATTTAGCATGTGTAGTTCAAGATTGTTATGCTATATCATATGCAAAGCTTTGGCATGCACACTTTGGCCATCTGAATTTTCCTAACTTGCTATGCATGTAGAAATCTGAAATGGTGTCCTCTCTTCCAAAACTTGAGGCACCTCATAAACATGTCTATGAAGGCTATATTCTAGCCAAAATGCAACGGTCCTCCTTCCCAAAAGATAGTTCAGTATGACCTACTAAGAAATTGTAGCTTGTTCACACTGATGTCTACAGTCCTATGAAGACACCTTCTTTTGGGAACTACCTTTACTTTGTGAGTTTTATTAATAATTGTTCTAGGCATGCATGGGTGTATCCATTTAAAGTCCAAAGTGTTTATGTGCTTCAAATAGTTTCTAGTTTTGTCTGAAATTCTATTAGCATGTAAAATGGGCACCCTCCATTTTGATCGAGGGGGAATACATGTCTTCTGATTTTAATGCATTTTTGGTTGAGCATGGGATAAAATATCAAGTTATAGTGTCGCATACACATCAATAGAATGGAGTTGTTGAAAGAACGAACATGTCTCTCATGGAGATGGTGATGTGTATCGTCAAAAGTGAGGCTTTACCACGTAGCTTTTGGCTTGGGGCTTTTATGTGTGCAACATATGTACTTAACAAGTGTCCCACCAAAGCACTACAATCTATCACTCCATATGAAGCTTGGCATGGTCGCAAGCTATCTCTTGCTCATCTAGAAGTCTTTGGTTGTCTCGCATATGCATTAGTGCCGAAACAACAACATATAAAATTGGATGATAAAGCACTAAAATGTATTTTTGTTGGGTACAACTCTGAAAGCAAAAGCTATCATCCACAGACTCAACACATTTTGGTTAGCCGTGATCTTGTTTTATTTGGAAGGTGCAACTCAACCATTACTTTCATGTACTAAGGAGACATTAATTAGCTCCAAAGATGTGTATTACACTTTGCTTCCTCTTTTTATAGGTGGACAATCAAGTGCTGGTCCAAATGAGGAAACTTCTCAGCCTTTATAGGTTTGACATGATGATCCAAATCATTCCATTTTTTATGCAAATTTACATCATGCACTCGTTGACGAGAGGGTTGATATAGAGGAGGTAGAAACTATGCCTAATTGGCTAGTTCAAGCTTTGCAAGATAGCAAAGTAGATACACCTTTGTCATATCATACTTGTTTAGATTCTCATAGTGCTTCTTTTGCATTAGATTGCTATGCTATGGCTGCCTCTATTCTTTGTGATGAAAATGAGCCTGTTACTTTTGATGAAGCAAAAAGCTAAAAAAAATGGATGGTTGCTATGCAATCACATTTTGATGCTAGTATGAAGAATGGTACCTAGTCTTTATGTGATTTGCCTCCTTGCAAAAGGCTACAGGCACTAAATGCGTATACAAGTTGAAACATGAACTTGATAGAGCAATTGACAGGTGTAAGGCTATGGTTTCTGCAAAAGGTTATGCTCAAGAGAGAGGCATTGATTTTGATGAGACCTTTGCACCTGCTTACTACTGAATGACCATCGTTCGTAGCATTTGTGAACTTGTAGCTCATCATGGTTGGAATGTACATCATGAATAAGTGTATGTATTTCAGCCCCATGGTTTTGTGCCTGATTTGCATGCCTCTTTTGAGATGTCATATTTGGGGCATTTGCATGATTATTTGGGCATTCAATTTATGCAAGTTGATGGCGGAATAGATTTGTCTCAAACAAAATATATTGACACATTAATGCATCATTTTTGCCTTGAAGACTACAAACGTATTGTAAGTCCTATGAAAAAAAGTTTATGATTGAGTGTTCATGATGCTGGAGATGCATTTGATGTTGTTCTCTATCAGCAGGCTATTGCGCCTTGATTTACTTATGCATAACTCGGCTTGATATTCAGTTTGTTGTCTCATATGAGCAATTTTATGCATTTCCCAGGTTTCAAGCATTGGTAGGTGGCTAAGTGCATCTTTCACTACTTGAGTGATACCTAGTTACTTGGATTGTTTTATCTCAAGGGGGAATCATTATCGCCAAATTTACATGCTTTTTTTTACTCTGACTGGGCTGGTTGCTATCACACTCATGTGTCCACCCATGGTTTTTGTTTCACTCTTGGTAGCTCATGCATATCTTGGTTGGACAAGAAGCAACCTATTGTGGCCACTTCTAATTGTGAGTGTGAGTATAGGGCATCTTTCACAGTGACTGTTGAGAGTGTGTGGCTCTAGTGCCTTTTGGTTGATTTGGATGTTGGTCAGTCTTCTGCCACCACCCTCTTCACTAACAGGTAGAGTGCATTGGTAGTTGCGAGGAACTCTATGTTCCATGCTCGTACTAAGCACATTGAGGTGCTTTATCATTATGTTAGGGAAAGGTTCTCTACTAGAGAGATTAGTTTGGCATATGTGCCCATGCAAGAGAACATTGCAGACCTTTTCACAAAGGCCCTACCTAGGAAGAAGTTTGAAGCTTTCCACAAAGCTTTAAGCTTACTTCCTTTTGTGGATTGATCTCTTTCCACATAGCTTGACACTTCCTTGTACATGAGTTCTAGCTCCTTGTTTGCCGCATCACTCCCAAGAGGGGATTTGTTGATATATTTCAATAGTGATATGTGTGAATACACTTAGGACAATCGTGATAGATTTTTCCCTCGGCTTGTATATATGCATATAACCTAATGGGTTACTTATCTTTGTACATTCACTTGGTAATACATTCAATATTGTGTGTTGTGCTCCAAGCTTCTTCTTCTTCCTTGTGTTGTTCGCATGCTTTTGTAGACCTCAAACTCCAACAAAGAGCAAGCAGTCATTTGTACCACAATGGCCAAGGAAAAGAAGCAGTTATTGGGAGAGACTTCTTCCACAATTAAGAATATCCAAATTTCTTACATTAAGGTTGGAAATTCATTAAACCCCATCTATCAATTCTAGCCTAGGCTAAAACGTAATGTGAGTACTTATGCATAGGGTAAATCTAAGAATTCAAGGCCAAGCTACCCTAATTAATTCAAGTTAAGATTAATAAGTGGAGTAAAGCATGATAACCATAAGGAAACAAAAATAATCAAGTGATCTAATGAGAAATAACCACACATTGAAGTTGCCCCTGATGACATGATATTGAAGACAAGACCTATACCAAAGGAAAATTAAAAGAACGAGTAATTGATACATAAAAGAGCATTGCAATGTGTGTGTAATCCAAACCTACTGGAAAACTAAGTGGATCAAATTAATGAAGCTTAGATTTGGAACACAGATAGGAAAGGTTGATTGATAAAGCCTCAGGTCATCAAAAGCTAGTGTCAATCTTATGGCTAGATCTTGGGCTAAATAGTTGAGTGAGTAGCCCTAAAGAGCTAGCTAAGACACGAGTGACTCAGGGATGTCTTTTAGCATGGAAAGACTTGCAGGTAGTTCAAGGTTGGCATATCTAGAGACCCTAGAAGGACCCTATAAGACTCAACTTAAGTATATTTGAACCAACTGCTTAGGTGCTTGCATCTATGAGGATGGTTTAAAGAATTGGTGATCCAACTAAGAAATCCAAAGCACCCCTTTGGAATGGATCACCCCATGTTCAAATTCAAAAATGGGTCCTATATAGATAAGCAAGGAACCATGTATGTGGTAACTAACTTGCTTGATAGGACAAATGAGTTTGGATCGGTCATACTTGAGTCTAAAATAGGAGATCTTGATCTTGAGAGCAAAGGGAAATAACCTAGGACCCCTAGAGGTAAATCAATATTGATAAGGATACTCACACCGTAATGGATCCCTCAAGATAACACTAGCATATAACTCTTCGTTTATAGAGAGATTGATGAGGCATTTTGGATATTCAAGACAAACCTCATGATGTAGACAAAATTATCATACATGAATCGGGATGTACTAGGTAAGGCCATATACCTAAACAATACTTTAGCAAGGATGCATGTTGTTATAGAGCTGTAGCTCAGCGATGAGTAGCACCTCCTTTAATGTCAATCCGGGAAGACGTGAGGATGGTATGAAGACCACGAGCAAGTGGAAGCACAAATGCGTGAGTGAGAAGCACACAAGCATGCACACACATACACGCACACGCGCACACACGGCAAGAACAAAGAGAGTAAGACAATGGAATCACTTCTATTGCAACCAAGTTCTCATACAAGCTCCAAACTACAAGAAGCTACCCCAAAATGAGCTCTCTAGTTCTATTTATAGTTTTTGACTAGCTTTGGCCCTGTCCAGACCTAGTGTCCGGCCTAGTTAAAAATTAGGTTCCAGGGCTTATTTGAGGGCCCAAACGAGATCTAAAAATTATGAAAATTGACAGGCAACTACTTCTAAGGCTCCCCAAGCTCGAGGACTCCTCGGCTTGTACAAAATGGAGCTACAAAAAGGTGAAATGATATTTACAAGGGTTTGTAGTGATGAGAATCACTTTAAAATGATGTGAGGGTTTTGAAAAAAATGAAGGGTTGCCTCAGTGCTAGATCTGCATGTGTGTCCGTACTTGCTTCTTCCCGTATACTGTCAACACTCTCCCCCCCCTAGGGTCTGTCGCCTCTGACAGACCTTTGTTCTGCGGGTTGATCAATATAGTTCTGGAGAATGTCAGCTCCCACCTCATGTTCTTTGATTCGCAGCCCTCGGATCAGGTCTCTCTGCAGGGTATCCCAATTGACTGGGCCCGGTATGTCCGTCTGTGGCGTTGTGTAGAGTTCTGAGTGCATCGTTTGTTCGCATGCAAAGAGGTGTAACAAATGGGTGGGCCGTGGCGCGAACACCTCTGAGTGTGCTTCCCAGAATCCCGTGGTGAACATTTCATCGAACGTTTGCTTGTAGCAGGCAGGGAGATATCTGATGCGTGCGTGCCATGCGTAAGCCACTCGTATGCTCGGGGTTGTGCTCATATCATATAGCAGGTCGTAGTTACCATTAATAAACCCGGGAATAGGAGGTTGAATACGGCATACATTGCGAAAAGTTTTGAGTACGACCTGCATCATATCAAAGATCTTGAGCATCATCTGGGCAGCGACATCTGGCATGGGGTGGAGGCGTGGTATCCAATGTCTGATGGTTGCCATCATGTATGACACCGTGGGAGTACCGGTTGGGGGAGCGATGGCGGGGTAATTGAGCCATTCTTTGCAATTGGCATTGTTCTTGACTTTGATTGCAAATGACTTCCATGTCCTTCTCCGTTGTACTGGTCCATAGCAATTGTTATATTTTAAATGCATGGGTGCGTGGTCCCATGTTCGTAGCATCTCGGGATAGGTCTCCAATAGCTTTTGCCTCCAGATGGGTTGATGTATTCTCCCTTTGCGCGCCTCCTCTGGAATGTCCTCCGGTTCAAATTGCGTTGCGAACGTTGGGTATTTGTTGGTCTTACGTTTGATCTCAGCGTTGTAGTCTGCCAACAGTACAAAGTATGGCTTATATTGTAATTCTGAGCTGGTGATTAGTCGTCTAGGAGCCAGCTGTCTGAAGTATTCTGATTGAAGTATGGTTTCTTCAATGGTCTTCATGGCCAACATCTGGTAGGTGATACGTTCTTCATGAGTCTGCCCCATTTCTTCTACCTGTTTCATCCATGCCGATGGGGGTTCCTCATAAGTGTCCTGTCCCTCCTCAGTGGTTGTGCCTCCTGGAAAAGGTTGAGGCTCATAGTTCTCTTCATATGCTTCCGCCACTGGAATAATAACTTCTTCCTCTTCCATGGGTTGCTCAGGTGGGGAAGGAGGTCGCTCGTACTGTATCAACTTCAATTTTAATTCTGCCACCTGTTGCCGTAACTCCAGTACGTCATTGGTCGTTGAATGTTCAGGTTCAGGTGAAGTAGCAGCGTCGGTCATCTCTTTAGGTTCCCGTTGGTGTGGTGTAGACTCTTGGGGTCTCTGTAGGTCCTTCAATTGGTCGGCAAGCTGATCATGTGCTTCTAAAAGATTGGCATAAGTTTCCAAGATCTGTTGTATGCATTCTGAGGGAACAGCTTGAAATTTAGCCGGGTCTATGGGTGCTTCCGGGGTGTTCTCCATGGCAGCCTCGAGGTTCTCTTGGTTTTGTTGTTGAAGCCGTCTGTTCTCTTCTTGAGCTGCCGCCAGATGTCATCGTAGCAAGGCCATGTTTCGTTGAAGCCTTGCATTGCGGCCCATTTGATCTCGCAGCTGTTCCTCCATGGCTTTGCTCTCTTCCATATGCCTCGCTTCGAGTTGCGCATTTGCATGTTCGAGGGCGGATATTTTGCTTTGTGACTCCGTATGACTGGACTCCAAAGCATTGATACGCTCTTGGAGTGTTGCTGAGAGGGTGCAAAGCTCCTTGTTATTTTCTTCCAATAACTTATATTCCTGTTTAAGCTGAGTGGCAGCTTCGAGCATGGTGTCGAGTGCAAGACTAAATGAGGTGGATGCAGGGGTAAGGATGGGAGATGCAGGGGGTTGGGAAGTGGGAATGGGGAAGGTGGATGTTGTGCCTACCGTGTGTGGAAGTGGTGATGTGAGTGTAATAACCTGTGGTGGTGTTGTGAGAACAGTGGTGGTGGGTGATCCAGCGGATGGTGAGATGTCCATGGGGTCGGACATGAGAGAGTGTGATTCGTGAAATGTGAACACCGGGATGGTGGGTGGTGTGATAGTGGTGGCCGTGAATGTGGGGGAGTGAATTTGGGGAAGGGACTTTTTATTATGTTCATCAACCTGTTGAAGAATGTTTACAAGTTGGGTCCAGAAGGAGGGTTGGGTGATTAGTGTGGTGCCCGAGGCAGTTACAAGGGACGGGGTAGGTAGAGTTTGGGAGGGAGGAAATGGAGGGGTGGAGGGTAAAGGAAGGGACAGAGTCTGTCCAGTGACAGATGGTTGTCCAAAGGCATGGAGGAAGGAAGGGTGACCTAGTTGGGGTTCAAAAATCTGAGTGACAGAGATGGATGAGGGTGAAGGAAGGAAAGTGGAAACGGGGGTGTGTACAATGGTCTCACTATAGGAGGATAATGGTTGTGTAGAAAGACACGTGGAGAGAGGTTCTGAGGGTGGGATAGGAGATGATGGGGGGGATGGTGCATGCGTAATTTCCTCCGGTTCATCATTGGGTCTAGGGCTAATCATGTGAACATCTTCTGATGTGGACGTATCGAACGTGGTAGATACTTCCATCTGAATCATCTTTCCTTGTCGAGGCCGTGTATCAATTCTTCTTTGATCATAAGCAGAGTTCTCTTGATAGACTAAGGTTCTCATTGCTTCACTGATGCCACATGTGTCCGCCAAAAGATTTAGCGATTCTACAAAATGGGGGTCGATATTCTCCGACTGCAGCATCTGGTTTACTAGGGCCCTATTTGCTTCTTCTGACATTTTATGGCGTCGTTGCACCTGCTTGATTGTTCGGTATAGTCGTTTGAGCTATGCCGTATATGCAGGGGCTTCGTCTTCACTCTCTTCTGGGTCATCTCTTGGTGCCTTCTCGTGAGCTTGTGTGTTTAGTCTCTGAGGAAGTTGTGCCACTCCTATCTCTTGTACACTGCTTGTCTCGCCTCGTGCATGTTCTCTTTGGGCTGATGTCCCCGGATCGACATTGTCAGGGCAACCTTCACTGTCTGATAGATGGGCCGTCTGCAGGAATGTTTCAAAATCAAAATTTGGGTCCTCGGTGAAGGTGGCCATAGCAGCAAATTCTGCGTCAGTAGGTAGTGGAGGGGCAGAAGGGGTGGGCTGTACCACCTCTCTTGGTTGAGACTCTTGGAGATGGATTGTGAAAGGTGCCACTTGGGCTTCCTCTCTAGTGGAGACTTCGGCGGTGGCTTCTGGAAGGATCAGGACCTATGAAAGGGATCCACGCATTCTTTTTGCAGGCTGACTCCCGGACTTTCGCCCTTTGAACAGCTCCAGGTGTGCATACTTTAGGGCTCGGGCAACTGGCACGTCATATGCAAGACATCTGTAGATGATTCTTGTCAGCGCACAACAACCATGTAGAGTGGGCTTCCTCACACCCCGCTTGCCTGCCTCATACACTTGATCTAAGATCCATACCGGCATCTTAATGGGCAAGCTTCCGGTCTCTGCTAAATACAGCCCGTACCATACCTTCTTGTGAGGCTGAGTGAAACGGTCCTGGGCGGGAAAAGCAAAGTGCTGGAGACACATCCGCAGGGGTATGGCGATGTTGGGGGTGAGGGCGCACATTTCTTTGAGCTTCTTGACTCTATTGCTTTTCATTGATTCTGGTATCAAGGGGTCACGATCTGAAGGTACATGAGTGCCATACATTTGAAGGGCTTCCCTTATTAATGTTACATTTAATTCAAACTTCCTCATCTCCTCTAGATTGGATAAGGAGGGCACCCAGAATGTGCCTGAGTGATCTTTATCCCCGGTAGGTTTCATCGTAGCAATCAAGTAGTAGCACCTGAGGAAGTCGGGTTTAGGTAGAGCTGCACTGAAGTAAGCTTGTAGTCCTGCCTTTTGCCAGATATCTTGAAGTGGAGCTGCATTCTGTAAGGTCTCAAATTCTCTTGAAAAGAACTGGAAGGTCCACCAAACCCCTCCACACTCCATCTTGGACTCCCAGATGTGATCTGCGTCTCCCAAATCCCCTGGCATTTCATTGAACCAATGGGAGTGCCCTTTTACTCTTTCGGTTAGTCCAGTGGGTGGATCTGGAATAGGAATCCTTCGCACATTCAAGAATTCTTCAGGCCGAGCTGTTGGTGGAGCTTCCACTGGCATGGCATCCCAATTGATAGGAGTACCAGATCATGCCTGAGAGCTTGTGCCTGCCGCGGTTGCCATGAGAGTAGGTTGCTTATCTGTTGGAAGACGGAAGGCACATTAGTGTTGCATGGGAAATAAGATGTAATGGTGTTCCCTTCACCATACTAACATGACAATTCCGGGGGTCAGTGGTTAGTGGTGAGGTGTTTATGATATGTGTGAGTGGTGGTTAAAGGTCAGTGTCATTCTAGATGCATACTTTGGTTATGCAATGGGCTCAGAATGCTCCTGTGTTAGTGTGGAAGGATTTACAGAATAGGGTCAAGGGGTTTAGTACACAGTTTAATTCTCCACACTTTGATAGAGGAGTCGTAGCTCTTAGAGCTAAGGACAGGTGAAGATTTCGGTATGAGAGTGTGATGTATTTGGGACCTTTTGGGTACCCATTTCCAGACATTCCTGGGGTTGATGGGAGTGGGGACAGTGAGAGGTGTAGGTATCTTGTCACTTTCTGAGTTGTTGGCCAAGAGTGCTTGTGAAAGCTGCTTCATCCTAGTGCCTGAAGGTGAAGTGCTTTGGGCTTGTAAGCAAGCCTTGGGCACCCATATCTATCGAGCATTAGGGGTGGCCTTCATTGACCGCTTAGGAACCCAAATAGAAATGGTATGCCTAGGGGTTATCCTAGGGGGCTTCTTCACTTTGTTCCTTGATGGTGAGGCTCGTTTCTTGTCTCCTTGAGAATCTGCTATTGGAGTTGTGGGTTTCCCATCCTTGCGTATCCAGATCTGCTTCACGCCATGAGATGCTCCATTTTGCGCGGGTTGGCACTCCTGCCTCTTGATTAGCGGCCTCCTTCGTGTAGAGTGATGTTCGGTCTGCTCGTTTAGAATCTTCTTTGGATCAGTTATGAACTCCTTCTTGGCCTCTGAACCTTCAGTAAGATTGACATTCCTCTGCACCATAGAAGTTTGGACAAGCACAACAGTGTTATCTTCATGTGGATTCCTGGAGGGACCAGGAGTTGGTGCCTGTTCTATTGGTTTGAGTGCTTGATTTTCTAATTCAATCGTGAGACGGCTTTGGCCTACCCACACCTGAAGAAGTCTACTTCTTAGGTTGAGGTTGACTGCATGATCATAGATCCAGTCTTGGCCCAAGACAAGAGGTTCGGTCAGATCCTCGTCTTCACACACTAGCACTTTTGCTGGCATGAGGACCTCTTGTATGTAGAGGGGAAGATCCACCTCTCCCATACAAGGGGTTTCAACACCTCCTAATCCTATCAAATATGCTTCTAGGGGTTTTACCTCCAATTGCAGCTGCTGGCAATAAGAGAGCCGAACTGCACTTGTGGCTGCTCCTGAATCAATTAAAGCCCTCACGCTGGTTGTGCTGTCTCTTTGTCCTATTTCTAGGGTCACAAAAGGTCGTCGGTCCACTATCTTATGGGTACGTTCACCTGAAGCCTCACACATGGCCATGTGATAGCCTGGAGACTCTTGAGTGTCAGTCATAGGCTGGTCCCTTCCTTGTCTCCTCAACCTCATTCGTCTGATACTCTCTAAGGCCTCTGCCTGTGCTTCTTCTCGAATTCGTTTTTCCTCCTCTTTACGTTGCTTAGCAGTATTGAGTCGGCTTAGCATCTCCTCCGTGAGGGGTTCCTGATAGAGCTTGACTCTGCATCCGCTAATATAGTTTGGGAGGACATCCCCCTCTAAAGTGGCTAGTTGTATTGCTCCACTCGTGGAGATCCTATTAATGATCATAGGTCCGTAGCCCCTCTTTTCTAGCTTTCTCGCGTGTTGTTTCAATGTGTAGACTAAAACTAGATCTCCTGCTTTCAAGCCCTTATCCTTCACATGGGCATCAAAGTATGCCTTTTGCCGTTTCTTTGCAGCATAGATGCCCGCTGCTGCTCGTAGCCTCGTCTCACCTAAACGTTCTAGATCAAAGATCCTAGAGGACAACTCGTGTCCATTCCACTCATGCTCTTGTGCCACTCTTAAAGCTGGGATTAGGAAATCTAGAGGTAGCACTGCATTCTGTCCGAAGACCATCTGAAATGGGGTGGCATTGAGTACCGTTTTGTAAGCAACTCGGTATGCCCAAACAGCATGATGAAGTTGTTTGTCCCAATCCGAGCATTTATTATTTACAAGTTTCGTCAGTACGTTACATAGGATCTTATTCGTGCTCTCGGCTTGTCCGTTAGCTTGTGGGTGATAGGGTGCAGACTTCTTATGTATCACCATGAATTCTTGAAGGAGATTTTCAATGACCTCATTCAAGAAGTGCGTACCTCTATCACTAACCAACTCTATTGGTAACCCATATCTAGTGAACACATTTTCGAATAAGAACTTAGCCGTCGTTTGAGCATCATTCTTTGTCGTGGCCTTTACTTCCACCCACTTTGTAAGGTAATCTGTGGCTACAATAATGTATTCTGCATGGGAGTTTCTAGCTGGGGGGTTGATGGGACCTACAAAGTCTATACCCCACTTTGAAAATGCACGTCCTCCCATCATTGGCCTTAAGGGCATTTCATCTTTTCTTATCGGATATTGGGCACGTTGGCATGTGTCGCAACTCTTCACATAAGAGTGTGCATCCATATGAAGAGTGGGCCACCAAAGTCTCGAGAATAGAATGGTCTTAATTACTCTGTCCGGCCCAAAGTGTCCACCTGCAGCACCGCTGTGTGCAGTTTCTAAGACTTTCAAATAGTCTGATTCATGGACGCACAGTCTTAGGTATCCAT
This sequence comes from Ceratopteris richardii, assembly GCA_020310875.1. NCBI lineage: Eukaryota > Viridiplantae > Streptophyta > Polypodiopsida > Polypodiales > Pteridaceae > Ceratopteris > Ceratopteris richardii. The sequence continues at coordinate 194,333,262 of CM035408.1, read as the reverse complement.
CCTTGCCTCTTCGATATAGGTTGTCTCCTACTAAGGCATAGTCTTGAGCCTCTTGCTCCATGCTCCGTTTTCTTGCAAGACTAGCCTGATTGGGCAATGTTCCCGATCTCATGAACTCAACCAATGGAGCACTCCAATCTGGGATTAAAGACACGTGATACAGAGTGGCATGTTCCACTGGGGTTCTCTTCTGGCACACTGAACAATTGTGAATCCACTCTCGTATTTCCTTGTCCATGCTAGGCCAATACACTCCTAAACGTTTTAGATTCTGCAATGTTCGTTGTTTAGAGTAGTGATTCCCTAGCAATCCCTCATGGGCTTGTTGCAACCAACTAGTATGTTCATCCTCCTCGACACAACAAGATAATACGCCCTCGGTATCTTGCTTGTACATACTTCCGGCCAATATTTGATACTTTAGTGATTTTACAATTTCATCTTTGCTTGTTTTCACATTCTTATTTGCAGGCCCGAAGGTTAGGACCGGTACCAACTTACTTGCCCATTTAGGAACAACTTCTAAATTGAACAGATAAGCATCGGGCAATTCATCAGACACTCCTTGCGGTGGCTCTCCTGAAGTGATGCGAGAAAGATGGTCTGCCCTAAGATGGGTTCTACCTTTCCTGACGACAACTTCAAAGTCGTATTCCATTAGTAAGAGGAACCATCTTACTAAGCGGCCTGTATTGCAAGGTTTATTGACCAAATATAGTAAAGCTTGATGATCAGTGAAAAACTTGAATTTATTGGCCAATAGATAGTGTCTAAACTTCTTCACAGCATACACCATACCTAGGCCTTCCCTCTCCGTTGTGGTATAATTTCGTTCAGCTGCATTTAATTGCCTACTAGCATATGCTATTGGCAAATCTAGGTTTCCTTCACCTGTGGGTTGTGCTAGCACACATCCTATTGCATGATTGGAGGCATCTACATGGACATGGAAGGGTTTGCTCCAATCCGGAGTAGTCAATATTGGTGCTGTGCACAAACGTCTTTTCAGCTCGTTGAAGGAAGTCTCGCATTCCTCGTTCCACTCAAAACTTGTTAACAACCCATAAAGAGGTTTAGCTATGATGGCATACATGTGGATAAACCTACGGTAATATCCACAATGGCCCATAAAGGCTTGTACCTCTTTAACACTCCTCGGTCTGGGCAACTCTGCTATTGCTCTTACTTTGTCTTCATCTGTTGAAATTCCATTCTTAGAAACAATGTGACCTAAGATCTTACCTTGTCGTACCATGAACACACACTTCTCTGGATTCAGACACACTCGATAATCTCTACACTTGTTGAAGATTTGCCTGAGCTCAGGGATGTGGTAACTTCTTTCTTGGGAATGAGCGCATAAATCATCCACATATACTTCTAAGCTTTTTCGCAAGAACTCTTTGAAGACATGACACATGAGTCTTTGGAATGTTGCAGGTGCATTGGTGAGCCCAAATGGCATCACACGAAATGCAAAGATTCCCCATTCTGTGGCAAAGGCCCTTTTGTGTTGATCTTCGGGGGCAATGGCTACTTGGTAGTAACCTGAAAATCCATCAAGGAAGCTATAAACTTCCTTGCCTGCCACACGCTCCAAAAGATGTTCGGTGATTGGGAGTGGATAACTATCTCTGATTGTAGCGGCATTAACTTTTTTAATGTTAATGCACACTCGCAATTTCCCATTCTTCTTGGGCACCACTACAATGGGGGACACCCATTCAGTGTGCTCAATCTCATAGATGAATCCAGCTTCAATCAGCCTGTCAATTTCCTCTTTTATTTTGGCTGCATAATTGTCATTATATGTGTAGGGCTTTTGTTTGGTGGGCTTGGCATCAGCGGTCATCGGAATCGTATGAGAGCAAATCTCTGGATCTACTCCTTTCAAGTCTCTATAGTGCCATGCGAACACATCCCTATATTCCCTTAATAGAGCTACAAGCTCTGCTTCTTCTTTTGCACTTAGGTCGTCTCCTATGTACGTACATCGCTCTTCGTTCCCTTCAATGGTCACTACAATTTTTTTGGTCTTTTCTTTATTGTCATATGCTTCTCCTATAATGACCTCTCTCTTAGGCATTCGTACCAAAATTTTTCGGTCTTCCACTTCATATTTTTTGAAATTTTTTGGTACTTCAAACAATGATTCTTCCTCTTCTTGTTTCACTGCTTTCCTTTTCTTTTTCTTTTGACCCCCTTCACTTCCTTTTTTTGAATTTATCGTTTTAATACTCGCAAGGGGTTCTTCTTCTTTTTGGGTTAACTCTCCTATGTCTTCTAAGTAGTGTTCCTCTGAGTCAAAGTACGTATCCATCACAATGGATTCTAGATCATCGTCGTTCTCTTCTTCTTCTATGAACTCACTAGGATCACACTCTTCCAACAAGGGCTGACACATGAACACTGAAATATCGTAACCCTCCTCATCACAATGGGGTGTCCATTGTTCCTCATTCACTGCAATGTCCATGGTAGCTAAGATTTCTGCCCAACCATGAGGCTCAAATTCCTCATCTGGAAATATCATCGGTGTATAGGCTGGGTCTTTTATTGGTCTATCTCCTGGGGGAGTTCCTTCTTCTCTCGCTTTTAGGCGCTTTTCCTCTTCCTCTGCGACCTTGCACATCCACAAGTGAGTATCTTCATGCAACCAGGATGGTTCAGGTGAACTTCCAGAATGCACGGAGATAGAGTCCTCTTTCGCTTTGTGGATAGGATTCCACTGTAGGGGTGGTACATCTCTGAAGGTGTGATCCTTCAGATTGACCTTGGTGGTGACCCCTAAGTGCTGTAAGTACAAGGAGTTGGTTCCCCAATCCTGTACTATTTGCAATTGTCGTAGGAAGGGTCTTCCTAGAATCATCTCGTAAACATTATTCTTCTCAAAGTCACATATAGCAAATGTATGTTCAAACTCTACACCACAAGTGGTTAGAGTTATTCCTTCAAGCAATCCGAGAGGTCTTTCAAAATGACCATCTGCCATTTGAAGTTTCATTCTCGTTGGTCTTAAGGTGGGTTTGCCCCATCGCTTCCACAGGGAGGTGGTCGCAATAGCAACACCGGCACCCGAATCCACAATTGCTTTGGTTGTGTAACCTTGATAGGTGATCTGAAGATAAGTGTTACCTTCTTCACCTTCGCTCATGTCTCCTATCTTGTCGAGAGGTATCCCTGGTACTTTTTGTTTAGAGCCTACTTTTGGTGTATTGGATTCAAGTTCTGGGACCTGATTTTTCACATGATCCCAGAGCTCCGGTTTTGCCTGGAGGAGCTCCTCTACAGTGAGGTGACACTGAACCTTAGTGTTCTTCACAACATCAGTGTTCCTGGGAATCACTGAGTCTTCATTTCTTACCAATATCGTGGGAGCTCTGATCTGGAGAGATTCAGATTCCCATGGGCCTGTGCAATGAGGCAACTCTTGTAAAGAATTAGATTCAAAATCTAATCCCTCATCCTCTTGTTGCTCCGCTTGATCCCCATAGATAGAGGGAATGTCTTGGGGAAATTGATCACGAAGATCATCAATCTCAGGAATAGGAGGGGAATCACCCTTCTCCTTGGCCCATTTCTCTTCTTGTATTTCCCGCAAGAACTCTTGAGAGTACTGTTGAATTGAAGGAGGTATTCCAGCATCCGTGGAATTAGGAACATAAGCTCCCTTAGGTGGTGAGCTTCCTCTTTCAACAACTGGTTGAGCCTGTGGAGGTAAAGAAACCTGTGATTTGTTTACCAACTGCTCTAATCTTTCCAGTAAGCCTTGGAAATGCAAATCCGGCTTGACAGAGTTTGTCTGATTGAACTTTTGACTAGTCTCAAGTATAGCTTGAGCTTGTTCTACCATTTTCATGCACATTTTCATCCGTTCAATCTCTAAATCTGTTCTAGGGTAACTCTTGTCTAGGTTTACAGCTGTTGGCCCTTCTTGAAGTCGAGCCTGGTAGGCCTTGAACATCATGTCCAAGCCTTCAGGAGTGGGGTCAGCTAATACTGATCCTACTCGGGGTGGTGGGTGGGATACGTGGGGTGTATTAGAGGGTGGAGGGATGGAGGGTGATGGGGATGGTAGCGGTGGGAATGTGTGAGAGTGCGATTGAGATGTGATCTCTATGATCTTTGCTTTGGTTTCTCTCAGGCTTTCCTCAAGTTCGCTCATCTTTTTTGCCCATTGCCTTTTCATTCTTTCACGACTATCCTTCCAGGCTCTCGTTCTCTTTTTGGTTAAACTCTTTGTTTCACTCACCTCGAGGCTCTTTTCCTGACCAACACCTTGGTTTTGTTGTAGTGCCTGGGCTCTTGTGATCACCTGCACAGGTGCAGTGGAAGTCACACTCCCTGTGGAGTCTACAACTAACCCAACAACATTGATAGGAGTGATTTTAGGCATGTTATTAGGGTTCTTTGGGCAATCTCGTAGAAGATGCTCTTTCCCACAGTCTTGACAGAAACCCTGAATGGTTACTGGTTGAGGTTGTGTGGGGGCAGGTAGTGGACAATCACGTATAAGGTGATCCCCCTGACATCTGAAGCATGGTCCTCTAGGAAATGGGGGTCGTACCTGCCTAGGTTTAGGTCTAGAGTTGGGGTTTGTGTACATGACATTAGCATACTCAAGTTCCCCACTATTTTCACTTGGGTCCTCATAATAGTATGACTCGTTATGCTCGGGTGACTGCATGTAATAAGCCTGTGGGCTATCAATGTGCGTGGAGTCAAAACTATGGTCACTTGGATCACTGTCTGATAGTAATGGGGTGATTGGGACTATGGCTCTGTTCGGATTTTCTTCAGCAGATGCATATTTCGCTGGGATCACATTGGTTGGAGCAGGGGGTTGCTGTACTAGGACTGGTTGAGGTCTCTGCTGCCCTTGATAAGGTGTCTGATAAGTTTGCTGTGGTCTGTTGTATTGTTGTGGTGGGTACTGATTCTGGTATCTATCCTGTTGTGGATATGGCTGAGGGTAATTTTGCCTAACAGTTTGTTTGTTATATGGGCAGTCTTGTGCAGTGTGGTTGGTGTACCTGCGCTCTATGGTACAGTACTGGCTGCTAGGATTCGCCTGGGGTTGGGCCATAATGGGACATACACTTGCCATATGGTCACCGCCACAATTGTAACACCGCTTAGCTGGGGTAAATCTCGGAATTTGTTTACTAGAGACTCCTAGTTTTCGGGCTACCTTCTCTGCAAGTTCCTCGATGGATGTGGATTGACCAGATGTCAGGTTACTAGAGCTATCAGAATCCTTATAGATTTTTGATAATTCTAATTCCTCACCTAGATTGTCCTCAATGTCTATGCACATGCGTACACACTCTTCTATTGTTCTAGGGTCCTTCAGGTACACATATGACCTGAGCTTAGTGCTCAACAATCCATCTAGGAACAAGGCCACTTGTTTGGCTGGTGTGGGTAACTCCGGCATCGGGCATCTCTCCAGGTACTGCCTAAATCTTCTTCCCGCTAGTCTGACCGTCTCTTGAGGTGTTTGTTTGAAGCTATGAATTAGTGAGGAAGTGTTATGCCTGATTCCACTCTTAGAAAACTCAACAATAAATGCCTCTAAGAGCTGGTCTATGTTTCTGAAATGCCTCTCGTTTAGTGGTTGAAACCACGTAAGGGCAGTGTTCCTAAGGGTTAGACCGAAAGCATTATATTGTGTGAATAGGTCCTCCACCTGTTCAGCTTTCAACACTTGTCGAAATTCTGCCACATGGTCATAAGGGTCTCCAGTGCCATCGAAGTAGTTCTTCATGGACTTCACCAGTTGAGTTGGTCGCAGGGTCCTAGTGTGTTCTCTCGGTCTTGGCAAAGGAAAATCGTCAGCAATCCTTTGATTCCATGGAGTTCTATGTCTCTCAGGTTCCACTCTATTCCTTTCCGTTCCCGTTCTTTCTCTTCCCAGGGAGTTGGCAAAACTTACCTCAGGTTTGTCTCTACTTCTATCTCTTTGAGTTCCATGAGCTTGGGAGGACCCAGCTCCTTGGTGACCAAAGAGCGCATTAGACCTTGGTTGGGGAAAAACAAATTCACCCTTCCATGTGTAGGCATGTCTGCCATGCTCCGTGACCACGAAGATCCTCTCTGATGTATTGTCTAGGTATGTTACTTTGCCTGGGCAGTCAGGGTCTTTAAACTCATATATTGTGAGTGCACTCACTTCCGGAGGTTGAGCAGATTTATATCTCCAAAAAGCCTCATCGGTTTCTCGGTTTAAAAGCAGATCTATGCTTTTATTATCCTGTGGAATCCACTCCGGAGTCATAATTCTGGTCAAGACAGATTTACCACGAGGAGTCCTTGGCTCTCTCTCTAAGTTACCTTGCTCTATATCACCCATGTCAGTCTCCGCAATCACATTTCCAAACTCATCAGTTCTATCAGGAAGAGTGGTGACTACATATATAGTCCCCTCTTTATCTAGGTATGCTCCATCCTCAAACTTGACTACCGGATGGTCTAATCCATGGGGTTGATCGGGGTTCTTAATCTGGGCCACCGATCTTCTCAGGCCATCTTCATAGATGCGAGCACCTAGACGATTAGTCCTGATGTATTCCAGTTGAGTCTTGTAAGGTCCTTCTGGCTTTTCTAGATAAGCCAACCCTGAACTGCCCACTGGTCTCTCCATGTGATAGGACATCTCAGAATCACTTGTTTCTGATCTGGGAGTGTATGGGTAATCACTCAACTGTTGGGCCCAAGACCTGGCAGTGTGATTGACACTAGCTTCAGAAGATCTGAGGCTTTGTCTGTCTCGGCCTAAGTGTCTGCCTGATCTAAGGTTCATATGCCTAATTTATTCACCCCCTTGGACCCAAGCACACTCTCGTTGCATGTTAATTTGCACCAATCACTTTGTTCTTTTGAGTTGAATATTATGTTTATGGTCCTGTCTGAAATCGCGTCGTCAGAAGTACTTAAGTGAATTCCCGCACTTGATAAGTGATCGATTCCAGTTTACCTTTTGTCCCTTAGGGTTTTCGCACTTAAGACCTATTTACTTCTTGCACTTGGTTGATTAATACTCTTGGACTTGATTCGTTCCTAACGTTGCCCTAATTAACTACCACACCTAAGTCGTGCTTAGCCTAGGCTAGGAATTGACAAAGGAGGGTTGAGAGATCTTCCAACCTCAATTTAGCTGGTTGACCAGACTGCTACACAAGCCCAGGAAGCCTTCTCCCAAGCTTGGTACTCACCCTTGCTAGCTTGCTTTGGATTGCCTTGAGTGTACACAAAGTTCCTGCAAAAACTCACCAGTTAGTATGGCTTAATCACCACAAATAATTGGAAGACACACATCAATATTTTTAGTCCCCCTGGAGTAACTCACTGTGCCCCCTGAATCTGAGGACCACTTAGTTCCACCTAAAGGTCAAAATAGGCTCTCAGGGTTCAGGAGATCCCTCTCTGGTTTCTGGGCCTTTTGCCCACTTCCAAGGTTCCAAAGTTATACCAAGGTGCTCAAAACTAAGCTCATCTACCCTTCCAATCACTCAAAAAAAATAACCCTAAATTTTCATGCGTTAAAGGCCGTGTATCGCGATAGGTCGGGTCGAGGTGTCGCAATAGGTCGAAGTGTCGCGATAGGTGGAAAGTGTCGCGATAGGTCGAAGTGTCGCGATAGGTCGAAGTGTCACGATAGGTCGAAGTGTCGCGATAGGTCGAAGTGTCGTGATAAGTCAAAGTGTCGCGATAGGTGGAAAGTGTCGCGATAGCTGGAAAGTGTCGCGATAGCTCGTGAAGTGTCGCGATAGCTGGAAGTGTCGCGATAGGTGGAAGTGTCGCGATAGGTGGAAGTGTCGCGATAGGTGGAAGTGTCGCGATAGGTCGAAGTATCGCGATAGGCGGAAGTGTCGCGATAGGTGGCGAGGTGTCGCGATAGCTCGTGAAGTGTCGCGATAGCTGGAAGTGTCGCGATAGCTCGTGAAGTGTCGCGATAGGCGGAAGTGTCGCGATAGGTGGAAGTGTCACGATAGCTGGAAGTGTCGCGATAGGTCGAAGTATCGCGATAGGTGGCGAGGTGTCGCGATAGCTCGTGATATGGTGAATTTTTCTGTTCTGTCTAGTGATTCTAGGAGCTCTAGGCCTGCGCAGTGTCGTGGTGCACTCAGAATCGTGATTGGGCGAAGTTTTTGGAGTGTCGCGATAGCTCGAGCTCAACGCCTCGGGGACTGTGCAGACAATTTCTGTACCTGCTGAGCTTGCTGGAGGTGATGATGGAGCTGCCACCTGCAAGAAACATGCAAAAAACACACAAAAACAAGCACACACACTCGCTCTCTCTCAAACTCGCACACAACAAATGAGGGAATGATAAGGAAGAGGGAATATGTAGTGGAGAAGGAGGTGGAGGTGGAGATGGAGATGGAGGTGAAGATGAAGATGAAGATGGAGAAAAATCAGAAATTTACCTACTACTTACCATTCCAACGCGTCCTCTCTACGTCTTACCATCACACGCTCGTCCTCAAAGCTCGATCCCCGGCAACGGTGCCAAAATTTGGTGTAGCTCAGCGATGAGTAGCACCTCCTTTAATGTCAATCCGGGAAGACGTGAGGATGGTATGAAGACCACGAGCAAGTGGAAGCACAAATGCGTGAGTGAGAAGCACACAAGCATGCACACACATACACGCATACGCGCACACACGGCAAGAACAAAGAGAGTAAGACAATGGAATCACTTCTATTGCAACCAAGTTCTCATACAAGCTCCAAACTACAAGAAGCTACCCCAAAATGAGCTCTCTAGTTCTATTTATAGTTTTTGACTAGCTTTGGCCCTGTCCAGACCTAGTGTCCGGCCTAGTTAAAAATTAGGTTCCAGGGCTTATTTGAGGGCCCAAACGAGATCTAAAAATTATGAAAATTGACAGGCAACTACTTCTAAGGCTCCCCAAGCTCGAGGACTCCTCAGCTTGTACAAAATGGAGCTACAAAAAGGTGAAATGATATTTACAAGGGTTTGTAGTGATGAGAATCACTTTAAAATGATGTGAGGGTTTTGAAAAAAATGAAGGGTTGCCTCAGTGCTAGATCTGCATGTGTGTCCGTACTTGCTTCTTCCCGTATACTGTCAACAAGAGCATAGTAGGCATGCGTACACTATGAAGGGTTGATAGATTTTCCCCTCACACAAGCCTAATACCCCTCATAGTCATAACATAGTAGGATCCTCTCACGTCCTCGGAGTACAGAAAGAGAAATCTAAGGAACAACCCGAAGTAAGTTTTGTGCACACCATTAGGAAGAGAACAATCAGGACTAGAAACAGACCTAACGAAACAGAAAAGAGTAAGAGGGCATAGGAGTAAAAAAGGTATGGATGACTTCCTCTACCCATATCAAGAGAGCATCCTAGAATCTTGAGACCCATCTGATTAGTGAAAGCCATGAAGAATTGCTTTGATGGTTGGGAATACCTACAATCACATGGCCAAATTCAATCAAGTATTGGGAGAAAAATAGGTCGAGGATTTGTTCAGTTAATATGGATTTGGGCTTACATTGAAGAATACAACCCTGACATGGTTTCAACCCTTGCATCAAGATCAATTTAGGAATATCACAAAACTATTAGACACTTTCATTATAGAATTCTCCAAGAGTAGAATTAGACACAACACTTCCTCTTTGATCCATAGATTCAAATAGATGCCACATGAAACAATCAAATTAGCAAGATGTAGGTTTAGGAAGTACATCGAGAGATGCCCTATCTTAGAGTTACCTACCCAAGCTTAACAAGCTTCTCTGCTCTTAGATGGTCTTCTAAGTGGAAAGTTAAGGTCATATGTCTACTTGAAGGATCCTTGTACCTTAGAGCAATGCTTAAGAGTGTGTAATGATGTGAGGAAAACTTGGGTGATGAATTGGAACTCTCTAAACTCTACAAGGATTGAGATTGTTCCACTAGTATCACATCAAAACCCATGACATCAATAGATGAATTGGTCAGTTGGGAGTTAAAAATAGACAAGCTCAAAGAGTGATCAATGTGAAGCATTGCTATATGTGGAGTTGACCACATGGCCAACGTACATCCTATGCAAACTCAAGACTTAGGGAAATTAAATGCCCAATATTGCACAATATAGAGAAAAAGAGTGCCCTTATAACAAACAGGCAATTCGGAAAAACTACCAACAACCTTACCAAGTTACCAGTATCCACGTAGGTATCAAAATCAGTACCCACAATAGCCTTAGTATAGGCCACCACAAAATTACTAAGCACAGTATCATGCACAACCTAGAGCTCAACCATTCTAGGACAACAACCACCACCTATTTCCAATGTAATATCAGTCAAATATGCAGTGGTAGAAGATGACCTAAATAGGGCACTAGTGCAAGCTTCTCCATTATTCTCAAAAAGGGACCACAACACTCAAAGTTTTGATTCAACATATGGAGATAGCCCACCATCTTATTACACCAAGTCCCTAGAGTATAATGAAATTTATCAATATGATGCACCCTTGACATAACCTAATTAGGATCCCAAATACTCCAATGTGATGCACATGAACCCTAACTCTAGGCCACAAATGAGATAGATGAGACCTCAAGCTCTTAGAGGACTATGCTTTAGATGCTAGGGATACCACTTTGTAAGTGAATGCACGTCCCCCACCAACAAGACAACCACACTATCTCACCATTCAAGGATATTGTTTGGAGTGTGGTAAAGATCACATCATATGTGAGTGTCCCAAGAATCAAGCCAACACCTTGAAGATAACTCCAATCAATGTAATAGGCATTGTGCAAGGTTCAAGTGGTTCTCCACCCACCATAGTACCCATCCAAGTAGTGACTAGAGCTCAGACTTTACAAGAAGCTCAATAAGTGAACCAAGAGAAACCGTTAGAGTCAAGTGAAATAAGAGAGTCTAGTAAAAAGAAGACCAAGTCATGGAAATACTATAGGGAAAGAATAAAGAGAAAATGGATAAAAAAAGATAGCAGAACTAGAAGGAAGCTTGAAAGAAACCAAGGCAAAGATCATACAATTGACTTCCTAGGAGGTGGTAGAGACTACACCTTAGCCAAAGTTAGGATCTTTCTTAGCAAACCCCATCCAAGAAGACTTGGACATGATGTTCAAGGCCTATCAGACGATTGAGAGAAGAACCCAATGCAGTAGAACTAGACAAAAGTTGCCCTAGAGCAGACCTAGAGATAGAAAGAATAAATTTATGCATGAAAATGGTCAAACTTGCTTAGGCCATGTATGAGGTTAGTCAATTCTTTAACCAGAGTAACCTAGCAAAATGAGAATTGCACTTCCAAGGATTGCTGGAAAGATTAGAGTGATTGGCATCTAAAACTAACCATTTATCACCTAGTAGGCTTTTTCAATAAGGAGCCCACCAAGAGAATTCTTGTTAGTAAAGACACATATTTTTAATTTGACAAAGTGTGGAATTTATCCTTAAGTCACTAAGTATTCACAAGGATTCTTGAGAGAAATTAAAGAAAAAAATGGGGCATGGAGCAAATGACTTCACCACCCATTCAACAAATAGATTATCTTCACAATCTATATCCGCAAGACATTCCCTCTAACTCTGGAGAGCACTACAATCAAGAGAACCGTTAGACTTCAATTCTAATTCCTTATAGGAATTACCTCACTTCATAAGCCCTTCGGAATCAAAGTCTATTTAGATTAGAACTCCCATAATGATAATCACAAACAAAGAATATGTTATACCTAAGAACATATTCTAAGGATATGTTATAATCACTTCCAAGGATTGCTGGAAAGATTAGAGTGATTGGCATCTAAAACTAACCATTTATCACCTAGTAGGCTTTTTCAATAAGGAGCCCACCAAGAGAATTCTTGCTAGTAAAGACACATATTTTTAATTTGACAAAGTGTGGAATTTATCCTTAAGTCACTAAGTATTCACAAGGATTCTTGAGAGAAATTAAAGAAAAAAATGGGGCATGGAGCAAATGACTTCACCACCCATTCAACAAATAGATTATCTTCACAATCTATTTCCGCAAGACATTCCCTCTAACTCTGGAGAGCACTACAATCAAGAGAACCGTTAGACTTCAATTCTAATTCCTTATAGGAATTACCTCACTTCATAAGCCCTTCAGAATCAAAGTCTATTTAGATTAGAACTCCCATAATGATAATCACAAACAAAGAATATGTTATACCTAAGAACATTGAAGTAGTTAAAAACACTAAAGTGTAGTGTCATCTCACTTTAGAAGAACTAGTCAAGGTCAAACAAGAGTTTTGGAAGCATGTAGTAAACCAACTATCAGAAGTTGCTACTTCCCACTCTCATGTAGGATCGCAAAAAAAGTAGTCTATGAGATTATTTTGGGTAGGCCCTTCATGAGACAATTGAAAAATAGTGCACGATTGGGGAACCTATTCCTTGTACTTACAACATTTAGGAGTAAGTATCAAACTCAACTTCAAAGACTATTCTCGTAGAGATGTACCACCCTAGCAGTGGAACACTATCCATAGAACACTAGAGGATATCGAATTAATGCACTCCATAGGATTAGATCCTTCATGGATGCACAAGGATACACATTCATGGATGTGTAAACTTGGAGCAGAAGAAGAGAAGAGAGTAGAAGCTAGAGATGTAGGTGCCATAGGAAACCAGAGACCACTTCAAGACCCAGCCTTCATGCCGATGATCTTTCTTGATGAAAAATTTGAACCCCATGGTTGGGCTAAGATCTTAATGACAATGGATAGTGGTAAATGAAGAGCAATGGATCCCCCATTGTGATGAAGATGGCTACGACATTTTAGTATTCATTTGTGAACTGATAATTGAGAAATATGAGCCTAGTATAGATGTACTAGAAGATGTAAGCAAAGAGGACTTAGAATCCATCCTCATGGATCCCTTTCGTGCCTCATAAGAAGAATATCTATACTTGGTAGAAGCTTAGACTCCAAAACACAAAGAGCATGAAATATGTGAGACTAACTACACAAGTAGATATAGAAACTAAGAAAAATAAATGAAAAAAGAATTCCCCCACATGAGGTGAAGAAGAATTCGTGCTTGAGGTGCCTAAGAATTTCAAGAAGTATGATATAGAGCATATAAAAGTCATGGTAAGGATGCCAAAGAGAGAAGCTCTCATGGGAGAATCTTATGAGAATAGACAAGCATTAGGCACAAATACATCACCATGCATCATTCCACAATACAAGGTTACATGGGATGCATGTCAATATTGGAAAGGGACCTTGGTCTCACCATACTAATATCAATGTTTATTTCCATACTAATGTGTTCTCTCTTTGTCGCAAATCATAGTTATAAACAAATAATTTCATGATGTAAGCATGAGATCCTTCCATTCTGGGTCCCAATCAATGCTTGGTTGATTACCGCAATCTACGAGCAGAAGAGTATCCACTGCTACCACCACAAGAGCTTATTAGATTTCAAGGCATGCTACCCATTGAAGATCCACCACTTGGAAGAACGGACCATATCAATGTCAAGTTGCATTCGTTTAAGGGATCGGAAGGACCCCTAGCTGATGCAAGATACATCTTTGAATCCAACCTAGAGTTTGGACACCAAGAATGGAACATTGTATGCTCAGAATGTTGTTGTAAACGAGGTAAATAGACTCTTGAAGATATGAATGGAAAATGAAAATTCATTGATCCTTGAGTAAATCCCAAATGAAGCTGATGGGAAATAAAAACCTTTGATAGTGCAATGATAGATGTAGTCATCTAAGGTGTAAGTTGAGATTGTATCTCTTAGTCATCATGCTCCAAGATTGTACCATGATCTCAAAATTCATGTAGAAAGGGACCATCCTCCATATATTATAATTGTACAATGGTGGAATGATCCCCCTTTGAAGACAAAATGGGAGGATCTAGGTCATGAGAAGAATCCAAATGGGATGAACACGTGAGAGTGAAGTCTCTAGTAACTGTAATTGAGTGATTCTTGGGATCATAGAGTTTGTATGCCTTCTGACGGTCATGGTAATCGATGAAAATGTATTGCTTAGGCCTATCATCGTTAGGTCCTTGAGCATGGGCATCACTACCAAAGACTTTGAAATAGCTCACACTCAGTTTCTTCTGAAAGTAAGACTTGAATGGATTTTGGTTCTTCAAAACACATGAGAACCCTCTGTCAAGAATATGCATTGTTATATGGACAGATTCACCCAAAAAGTTTGATGGAAGTTGCTTTTGATGAGGCATATTCTTGGCCATCTTGATCACACTTCGAATCCTCTCTAAAGCAATACCTTGTTGAGTTCTTTCTATGCTTGGTACTTAATACCTTGATGTTTCAAATACTTTGAAAAAATGTGGTTGAAAAAGATGTTGTCTCCATCTTATCTTGTGGTCTTTAAAGAACTCGTAAAGTCTTCTTGAACTATCTGTGTCCACTCCTAGAACTTGGAAAGTGCATCCTCTTTATGCTTTAGTGAATAAAACCAAGTGTACCGAGTAAATTCATCTACTATCAAGAAGTAAAGTGGCCCACTTAGTGATGGTGTATGCATAAGTCCACAAAGATAAGCATGGACCAATCCTAAGCGTCTAGATGAAGAAATGGATGCTTCCATAGGCAAGGGGCTAAATGTCTGCATAGCCCATGCTTGGCAGTTCAACTCCACTTGTGCGAGCCTAGGTAAACCCTTGACAAGACGACTTGAAGAGATCTTTGCCAAGTAAGATTTGTGTCCAAAATTTGAAATCCATAAGCTAAAGCTTAAATCCTTGGCCATGAAACTCGAAAGCTTGTAGAGACTTTTGTCTTCAAATCCTTGAGCTATGACCTCTTTGGATTCTAGATGGATGATTTGAACTTTGTCATGATGAAATTGCACCGTCATGTTGCACTTAGTAATGGCCTTCACTAAGAGAAGGTTCTTACAAAGGCTTGGTACATAAAGAACATCTTTAAGTGACTTGGTCTCACCCTCTGAGTTTGTGACTTTAACTTTTCATCTCCTTTGGATCTCAATGCACTTGCTATCTCCAAGATAAAATTGGCCTTCGTGTTCTTGAAATTCATGAAAGTATTCTTTGTCATTGCACATGTGTGATGAAGCCCCACTACCAAAAATCCATTCTTTGCTAGGAGTGGATGCGACAAGTGCCTTGTGTTCACTCATAAGGAAAAGTTCTTCACTTGTGAAGTGAGATTGATGTTCAGTCTTTGGAGTAGAGTTGGAATTATCCTTGTTCTTCTTCTTGAAACAATACTTTTCTATGTGTCTAGGCTTTCCACAAAAGTTGCAAAAGTAAAATGCTTCTTGCCCTTGTCTTTAGACTCTTGAATGCCTTTTTTACCTTTGGTCTTGGTGAAAGTAGTTTTGGCCTTCATAGTTGTTTTTTGTGTAGCTTGATTCTTTTGCCTAGATTCATGGAGAAGCAAAACTCTTCTTACTTCTTCCCAAGTGAGTTCTTGACCTCTCTTGTAAAGAGTGGTCACAAATGTCTCATAGCACCTAGGAAGCTTGTTAAGCAATCTAATGTCCATGTCTTCACTTGATATCTTTCATCCACAAAGTGATAACGTTCTTTGATAATATTCAAATTTTGCTATCACCTTTGTGATGGTGTCTTGAGGATGAATAGAGAGATTGTGAAATTCATCCTCTAAAGCATAAATCCTGTAAGGATTTTTATCTTCATATAGACTTGCTAGCATTGACATTCTAAATATTCCAAGACTCTAAAGCTTTGACCTTATCACGTTCATGTTTTGACCCATCTACGATTTCATGTAGAAGATTTGTGTACAAGTATGCATGCATGATATCTTTACATACATTATAGTTTTGTCAATCTAGGCATTCATCCTTAGGCCTAAACATGTGCATAAAAGAAGGTAAATAAGATACCATGGACGAAGAACTTGCTTCTTTCTTTGAAATTGTCAATCTTGACATAGGGGGAGGAGTTAGAGTACCCCTTGAAAAATTGGAAACCCTCGGGGAAGGGAGCTTAGAGTAGCCCTACACTTTAAATTCAACCCACCTACGATATACATGTTGATGATGTATTTAGATAATGAACACATGCCTATGAACAGTGCACAAAGTATGCCAAAGTGGCTGAAACAAACGTTGCAGGATAGAAAATTGAGTGCATCTTTACTTGGTAGAACAAGATCAAGCTCTCTCCATGCATCAAGTAATTTTTTGGATTATTATTTGATTGCTATAGCATGTAATGAAGAGCCACTTAATTTTGAAGATGCATATGAAAATCCACATTAAATGAGTGCTATGCAATTAGAAATGGATTCCACACATAGGAATTGTACTTGGGAGTTATGTGAATTTCCAAAAGAAAAAAATGCCATTGGTACAAAGTGGGTTTACAAGATCAAGAGAAAGTGAGATGGTGGCATTGATCACTACAAAGCTAGATTTGTTGCCAAAGGATATGCACAACAATATGGGATTGACTATGAGAAAACTTTTGCATCTATTTCACACATGACTACCATTTGTACCATGGTTGCATTGGTTGCCCAACGAGGTTGGAAAGTACATCAATTGGACATAAAAACAACTTTCTTGAATGATGATTTACAAGAAGAAGTTCATGTGAAGCAAGCTCCTGAATTTTCCATGAAAGGGAAAGAGAATATGGTTTGTCGCTTGAGTAAAGTCTTGTATGGTCTCAAGCAAGCTCCACATGCATGCTATGATAAAATCCATAAGCACTTGATTGTTCTTGACTTCACATGTAGTCCCATTGAAAGCACACTCTATGTATGCAAAGATGGGGCTGATCTTACAATGCTTGTTCTTTATGTTGATGACATACTCTTGATTGGGTCTATGTGATGTAAAACTTGACATTCTTATGGTTGATTTGCAATATACTCTTCATCTCACTTATCTTGGTCTTTTGAGCTACTATCTTGGCATATAGATTGTATTTGTGAAGGGGGGAATTGTTATGCATCAAGCAAAATATGTTGGAAAACTACTTTAGCATTTTGACTTTGAGGATTGCAAGCTTATGGTACTTGCGTGTCCACTAGTAGTAATTTAGAGAATACCTAATTGATGCCATAATAGGAATTGTAATGATGAGCACTTTGAGTTATTAAATATGTCACAAAAATGTTTCCTTTTTTGTAAACTTTGAAAATAAAAATATCTATGAACATTCCATGAAATATGGCTTATAAAAGTAGATCCTAGATATTCAAATGTGTGCACCATGAGCCCCTAGCTATAAATCTGCCATTTGAATGACCTCAATGATGATGTCAATCAAGGAAAGTCTATAAACTTAAATTAACCACAGATCTTTCCCTCTCTTTTTTGGGGAGTGGGAGTGTCTCGATCATTAAATCTAGCTGCATAGAGAAATATCTCACTATTTTATCGGGACTTTGCTCTCTCTATATGCACAATCATTGTAGGTCCATGTATGCCCACTAAGTGTGTGGAGCTAGGTGTTGCACGTTTCTACTACTTCTCTCGACCCCGAATGTGGTGCAAATGCACCAGACAATAAAAGCATTGTTCTCTTGCATTGTTCTCGAGACTCGTTGGAGCAATAGAGGATAGAAACAATACTACGGGGTCCTAAATCTCTCTCTCTCTCTCTCTCTCTCTTTGTGTGTGCAAGTGCAACACCTGATTCCAATGATCCTTGCACGTTGATGGAGATTTCGAGTTGTTGGTGCACAGAATGCTCCTTTCGACATTGTTGATATAGGCATCCCTTTGTAGGTCATCGATCCAATCACATTCAAGGGAGGCGATGTGTGTGTGTGTGTGCAACTCATCAATTGCAACACATGAGTGTCTTCATACTCTATCCTAACCTTAGCGCTTGTTGCCAAGAGTGCTAACATCATGATACAGTGTGCATTAGGCAAAGAACACCAACCTAAAGGCATTGAGCAGAGAGAGTGCATGATGTTGTTGAGGCTGAGAGAGGAGGAACACCTTGATACCGATCTTGAGGTTAGGGCATTACATGTTGTACTATTTCTCGTAGTTACACTCATTCCCTTCGTGGCATCCAACTTAAGAGGTAACACTCTTCACATGTTCAGAAGGAGTCTTTTGGACCCTAGCAATGTTTTGCAAAGTAATAGGCATCCCCTTTCTTCAGCTCCTCACTCTATGTATCAAGACCTTGTTTCATAATGTGAAGACAATGAGAATTGTATTCTAGTATCTATCATAATTGGATTCCTCGCCTCCGGGAAAACACCCTTTTTGAATTATGTGTTGAAGGCCAATCATGGTAAGAGGCTTGTAGTTATTGAGAACGATTTTGTTGAAGTGGACATAGATGGATCACTTGTTGCAACTCAACAATCTGGACAAGAAGACATAATGATGTTGAACAATGGTTGTCTTTGTTGTACAGTTGGTGATGAACTTGTTCACATGATTATTGAATTCGTAAACACTAAAAGGGACATGTTTGATCATATACTGATTGAGAAAATTGGTTTAGTGAATTATGCACCCATAATTTAAACTGAAGTCGAGCATTCGGGTAGCTAAACTCGTCCTATTTACTACACATGATCATCCATCAATTCATTGACAAAAAGAGAATAGGATAAAAAGGATGATTGACTCATAGGGCATGAAATATTGTGAGATCATAGAGGTGCAAATGCTTGATGCAGATGCATCTAGAAGATTTCTACCATAATAAAGTTGTGTAGAGGATTCCAACAAGATAGTGTTTATGAACACTCCAAGCTTCTGAGATGCACCACAAAAAATGTTGCAAAATAGATGCACTATCAATTCACGTAATTACCATGCCAAGTGATAAAAACCGATGCAAGGTCTCAAACAAAGGGTACCAAGGAGGGAAAATGAGAGTAAAGGGTGGGAAAATAATGAGGAACAAGGGTTGCAGGGTGGCCAAATGGGCAAAGTGAGGCCTAAAAGAGTAAAACATGATGGCAAAGGCTCCTCCAAATGATTCGAGAGTAACAGCACCAAAGTCAAGCACCACCACCACCACAAAAAAGACCACAAAACGAAACACTAAGACCTCCACCTAGCACTTTGATACCATGTAGAGAGTCCACACGTAGAAGCAACATGAAAAGAAGAATGTACTCACAAAATGAAGAGTGCGAGACTCAAAAGTGAGTAGACCATGAAATGGGAAAACTCACATGGATTAGAGTTAGCTTTCCAAAAGCATGGAGTAGGCTCCTCAAGTTTCTAACCAAGTAGAAATGACAAGAGAGGTCCTCCTTATATAGAGTTGGAGGGGGCTCTCAAAAGTACATCATATGTGGATTGACTTCCCTTGAAGGAGAATGAATGCAGAGGTATAAGCAAATGGAAAGATACCCATATACAAAAGAGTTCAATCTCCTTCAAGGGGAATTCTATATGATATACTTTGGAGAGTCCCCTCCAACTCTATAAAAGAAGGGCCTCTCCCCCACTTTGTACTTGGTTAGAAGCTTGAGGAGCTACTCTATGCTTTGGGAAAGCTCACTCTAATTCATGTGGGTTTTCCCATTTTATGATCTACTCACTTTTGAGTCTCACACTCTTTCATTTGGTGAGATCATAGCAGTAGGTGGAGGTCATTTTAGTGGTGGTGATGCTTGAATTTGGTGGATTTTCTCTCCACCTATTTGGAGAAGCTTTTGCCATCATTTTATACTCTTTTGGGCCTCATTTTGCCGATTTGCCCACCCTTCCACCCTTCTTCTTCATCATCCTCCCACCCTTTACCCCATTTTTCCAACCTCCCACCCTTACTCTTGACATATTTTTTTGAGGTGCATCTCCATACGTGAAGTGTTTATAACCAATACATGGTGCTCTTTGCATTTATTGTGTGACTTTGCATTGCCATTATTTGTAACATTTGACACATTGTGTAACTCGCATTTGTAACATGAGATTAATCTCATCACTGATAGGAAAAGGGAGGAGTTTATTGTCACTTCTTGATCGCAAAATTTTAATGAACTTACCATCGATAGAGAGGCTCGTCGAGTAGTTGCCCTTGCATGAACAACTACTAAGAAAGATACTTGAAAGTTGAAACAATAGTTTCTCTTTTCATGATCCACCTCGCGACTCTCTGCAAAGTTTTGTTGTCCTTTTCTTTTTGGCTTTTATTGCAGCACGAAAGTAGAGGACATTCTGAAGAACTGAGGTGCGTCATATCTATACACACGAGGTGCCTTTTAGCGTTCTCTATTCGCTTTGCCAAGGCCTTTCTTCTCCTTTGCAACATCCAACCAAATTCCGATATAACAACCTTTGAAAGGGAGGAGAATCAGAAACAACCTCCGACTTTGCATGTTCAACCTACTATAGGTTTCTATAGCTCAACGCAAGAAAAAAATCCTCTAGGTGTTCGAACCATCACATAGGCGTCGAATTATTGGAGCTCAAATGTATATCATAACATGATAATAATGTAGCAAGTTGAAATGAATAGGGGGTTGCCAAAGAAACAATATTCTTCTCTTCTTAAGGAGTTCTGCAACAAAAGTACAGGCCTGTGCATTTTCATCCTTATCCTTATCTGTAGCGAGAAAAAGCGCAAGATAAGGGAGCTGTTTTCGGATCACCGTCTACCATCTTTCGAGGCTATGGAGCTCCTCTCTCAAACGCGGCACACACTGCCATAGCTGCTATGCGCCATCTCTGCCAATAGAGAGCTATGAGGACATAGCTCACAGGACCATTGCCTAACTTGATTCCATGCTATAAGTCGATGGAAGGGAGCAGGAGCTCCATATGTGTACCCAAGCACAGAGACTCCATCTACTACAAATGCACTAGAATGTCAATCCTCTTCCCTGCTCGGCACTAAGCACGGCTCCCTAAGGATACCAAGGAGCAAAAACTGCGAATTCAATTCAGCCGCCCAAAATTTGTGCACAGCGCCATCTTCTCTGTGAAACCGAGAGAGAGAGAGAGAGAGAGAGAGAGAGAGAGAGAGAGAGAGAGAGAGAGAGAGAGAGAGAGAAGGTCACGCTAATCTATTGCTGCGCATTCATCTGCCTTCTTCTCCGAGCCTCTCACGAACGACACTATCAATGAAAGAAGGTGTGGTGCCACATTTCAATCTCTTCACCTCTTTTACTCTCCATAGCTGGTGCAAGATAGACGATTTTGTCATTGCTTACTTCCATGTGGCATATAGGAGATATTACCCGCTTGCTTTGATTGCATTTTATCACATCCTTCATGATGCGAAGAAGGCCATACATGAACCATGCACATTTCTAATGACTAGTAACGACACAAGTGTTGATTGCGTAAATGCTTTTTTTATAATTTACCTCACAATCTCAAATACCCCACAATGGGCAAAATCATCTCAAAATAGAGAAAGGGCCAACTCTCTCTTTTTCATCTGGCAATAAGTTCTATATTTTTATGTAATCCACTAGCAATTTTTAGAAAGATTGGATCATTCACATTAAAGGTCTTAGGTGGATTTTTTGGGTTCTCTACCACTTGTTCCATGAACCTTTAGTTTTCACTTCATTTGGCTCATTTTGGCACTAAGTTTGTATTTTTTAAGGGTTTATTGACACATTGTGAAGCCTTCATTTGCACTCTTCTTCATTAAGGGGTCATTTTGTATTCTCTAAGTATTTCAACCCTCATCTTGGCACACCATTTGGAACTAAGTGCTCTTAACTTTGTAACTCAAGAATATAAGCAAAAGCTCTTTTGTGTGTGTTAGGGAGGCTAATCTAAGCCCCTAAGTATGTCTTTCTCTATGCCATTTTGGGATACTCTAAGCCATCCTCCCTCCAAAGTGTAAACAAGTGTAGGGCTACTCTAAGCCCCCCCCCCCCCAAGATGTCATGAAGTATTCAACCTTTTCAACTTAATTTTTTTTTCAAGCTTTCAAGCTCATTTCTAAGTTTTACAATGTTGAAGAAAGAAATAAGTTTGTCATCCATGACATGTTATTTACCTTTCTTTACGCCCATGTTTATGCCTAATGAAGAATGCCTAGATAGCCATAACTATAATCTATGGAAAGATATCATGTGTGCATACTTGTGCATGAATCTTCTCTATGAAGTTGTAGATGGATCAGAACTTGCACCAGATAGGGTCAAATATTTAGAGTCTTGGAATATTTTGGAATGTCAAGGATAAAAGAGCATTAGATCACATTCTTCTAGCATGTGATGAATTGACAAAGGGTCATATCACTGCCTCTAAGACTTCCAAAGAAACTTAGGATGCACTAGCAAGTCTATATGAAGATAAAAATGCTTCAAAGATTTATGCTTTAGATGTCGAGTTCCATAATTTTTCTATTTGTCCTCAAGACACCATCACAAAGGTGATAGCATAGTTTGAATATTATCAAAGAAATTTATCACTTTGTGGATGAAAGATCTCAAGTGAAGACATGGTCATTAGACTGCTTAACAAACTTCCTAGGACTTATGAAATTTTTATGACCACTCTTTACAACAGAGGTCAAGAAATGACTTGGGAAGAATTAAGAAGACTTTTGCTTCTCCATGACTCTAGGCAAAAGACTCAAGCTACACAAGATATGAAGGCCAAAGCTATTTTCAACAAGACTATAGATAAAAAAGGCACTCAAGAGTTTAAGGAAAAAGGCAAGAAGAATTTTACTTGCAACTTTTGTGGCAAGCTTGGATACATAGAAAAGTATTGGTTCAGGAAGAAAAACAAGGACAAATACAAGTATATTCCAATTCAGAACATCAAACTCATTGCACAAGTGAAGAACTTTTTCTTACAACTAAACACAAGGCACTTGTTGCATCAAATCCTAGCAAAGAATGAATTTTTGACAGTGGGGCTTCATCACGTATGTTTAATGATGAAGAAGAATTTCATGAATTTCAAGAGCAGAAATGACTAAGTTTATCTTGGGGATAACAAGTGTTTTGGCATCCAAGGAAGAGGCAAATTTCACATCACAAACTTAGAAGGTGAGACCAAGTCACTTGAAGATGTTCTTTATGTACTAGGCCTTTGTAAGAACCTTCTCTCAATGAAGTTCATTACTAAGTGCAACATGACGATGCAATTTTATGATGATAAAGTTCAAGTCATCAATCAAGCATCCAAATAAGTTGTAGCTCAAGGATTCAAAGATAAAAGTCTCTACAAGCTTTCAAGTTTCATGGCCAAGGATTCAAGATTTAGCTTGTGGCATTTGAGATTTGGACACACCTCTTACTTAGTAAAGATCTCTTCAAGCCATCTTATCAAGGGTTTACCTAGGATTGCACAAGTGGAATTAAATTGCCAAGGATGTGCTAAGCAGACGTTTACCCCTTTGCCTATGGAAGCATCTATTTCCTCATATAGACCCTTACCATTAGTCCATGCCTATCTTTGTTGACATATGCATACATCATCACTAAGTGGGTCACTTTGTTCTTCTCAATAGTAGATGACTTCACTAGGTACACGGGTTTATTCACTAAAACATAAAGAGGATGCAGTTTCCAAGTTGAGGGAGTGGACATAAATAGTTCAAGAAGACTTTCCAAGTTCTTTAAAGACCATAAGATCATATGGAGATAGTGTTTTTGTCAACCATAATTTTTCCAAGTATTTGAAGTAGCAAGGAATTAAGTACCTCGCAAAGAAGGATACTCAACAAGGTATTGCTCTATAGAGGAATCAAAGTGTGTTCTAGATGGCCAGGACTATGCTTCATCAAAAGCAACTTCCACAAAATTTTTGGGGTGAAGTTGTACATACAGTAGTATATATTCTTAATAGAGGGTTCTCACATGTTTCATGCCCATCTATACATCCTCCTTAACTGAACCTCTCATTCCCCCTCTCACCACCCTATTCAAGTCATTTTTAAGACACCACCCCAAGATCCACCCTGTTCTCATGTTCCCATTATCTTTCCACCCCAATGACCCACTCACATATCTATATTCTTTAGTGATCTATCATTGTAACATCAACTGCAACCACCACTATCTTCACCTACATCATCAACACCCCTTCGATTCCTCCAACCATTGCAACATTTCCACCCCTTATCCATCCTACATTAGCACCTTTCCCCCAACTCTCCATACAACCACTACCCTATCCTTCACATCCATTCACCCCACCTTGAGTACTCTATCCATTTAGTTTACCTACAACCCTTTCTTGACTCCCCCTACGCGACCACGCAAATAACATTACTAGATTCCACTTCACCAGTCCAACCCTCTGAGCATAGAAAATTATTCCCTCAATGCTAGATACAAAGAAATCAAGAATACACATAAGATGCTAGAGGTTCAACTTGAAATACAAAGAAAAAAAGGAAATTAGAAGTAGAGGAGCTCCTTTGAGCTCAAATAGAGCACAACACTAAATTAACATGCAACATGGGTGTATTATGAAGACATCTCATAGCCGCCCGTGAAGAGAACCAACAACTTCAAGAACAAAATAAAGATAGTGTTGAAGGTGCAATGGATACTCTTGGTGCACTGCTTAGTCCAAGCTCATTCCAAGCACTGCCACCAGAGACCATCAAATTCATTTTAGAAGACTACAAAAAATTATTAGAAGCTCACAATAAGTTGAGATTTTGAAGAATACACAAGTAATAATGCAACCAATGACAATGGTAGAGGAACCAATCAAGGTGCCTGCAATACCAACTGAAGTATTGGACGGATTACAACATTTGTGATATCAAGTCGCTAACCTACAGGTTGAGCTTGCAGCACAAGCTATTCTTCAAAGTTCAGCCCCTCCACCCGATATTCATGAGCTAGAGGAAATCATGAATATACTAGCTGGACCAACATTTGAAGAGGAGTATGAACCCCAAGCTACTGTCGATGAAAAGATCAATGAAGATGGCCAAGATACATTCAAGTTACCAAGGCCTGCTTGGATGAAGCTAGTTGAGGAACTAGGAAAGACACACTCGACAAGGATTGAATCTCAATTATAAGTGATGGCCATGTTCGAAGAAACTATTTTAAAGTCAGCCTATTTCAACAAACTTGCACCATAGCATTATATATCTACCAAAAAAATTCAATATATGGCCTATTTCATGATATTGTCATAACGTAATGTAGAAATCAAGCAGATCATCAAAAATCTCCCAATGCATGCGACTCAATTTCCAACTAGAAGATCTGCCTTGAATAGCACATAAAGCAACAATCCATCAACCAAACTCGAGAGCACAATTGCTACAAGAGTACCCCAAGATGATGCAGACATGAACCGAGGCCCCACTACACATACGATTTAAGCCATGTTATGGTCTAGTACCATGATATCGATCATAACCTAAGCTTGCAATCAAGGTCCAAAATGATTCCAAATGTCAAGACTGGGTAATCTATCCCTACTTAGTGCTACCATGCGGCCCCCCACATTGCATATATCATAGCAACTATCATGCATTGAGTCCCTCATTTACATTGAACGATACATCTGGATACATGAATGTAGATTAGAATTTTCAATCTATTAGAGACCACCTTCCAAGTATTTTGAAGGATAAGGTGCATGTGGAGAAATTTCACTCCAATACACGCAATACACGTAGCAAAAGTTAGAGAACCTCTTCTAAAATCTGGCTTGTACGACACATGCTTACTAAAACCTGATTCAGTCACAACTCAAAGATCCAATGACTTTGAAATTTTGCCTACACACAATAGACTCTCACAAATTTCTAATCAACTATAGAACACTTCATTTGGATTTCATTTGGCTAGGTAACCGACTACACAAATTTAGACTACCTGTCATCTCATGTTAAGTAGAAAACTGAGGTTCACAAGAAATGTTCCCAATAACTATTGGAGAATGATCTGATAGAGATATTTAAGACATAGAGAGTATGAGAGATAAGCTTTCCAACAAGATATTATATGCATTAAATGGATAAGTATATAGAGAGATATCACCTTCACCCTTTGTGCCTTGTAACATAGAAATGAGGTACCTTCTGATTGGTGAGAGAATGACCAACATATGCTTCTACACCATCTACTTGTCACCTCCACAAAGTTTCACATTCAAATGAGCTCTTTATATAGAGCTATGGGCATGGGACTTTTCACCTACCCTTGGATCTTCTCTCACCTCTTGACCTTTCCGTTCTTGTCCTTTGTCCTTCCATTGCCTTGGGTGGCTTTTGGTGCTCCATGTCACTTCATATGGATAAGGTCACAAATTTTTTTTAGTATTACATATATCTAAATATATATTGGCTTTTATCCAAGCCATAAATACAAATTCTCTTTTTAATTCAACACTCTACTCTAAGGTTATGAGTGTTCCCTTTATATTTTTAGGGCATACCTTCATTTTGGGCTTACAATAAATACATAAATGTTGAAGAGGTAATAAATGAGAGGTGATTATGTGTCAAGCCTCACAATTGGAGCTTACACATGTACCATAATTTTCAACAGTGCCATGTGTCAACTCCAAGTCTTGATCATGACAATTTAGATCTTGTCAACGGCATGAGTACTATGCTATCCTTGCAGATCTGCTATGGCTGGCATTGCCAAATCAAATACCTCCCCCCATGCTATAAAAAAACTTTGAGGAGATGTTCATAACTAGATTTTGGGAGTATCAGTATGAGGTCTTCATTGCTAGGCCAACCCACCTCCTCCAACTATTCACATGCCATCAGATGATGCACTCCACACACTATAGGTACCCACAAGAAACTCCACTTGCAATTGATCGAAACAAATTGGAAATAGATTTGGCAAGAAGCCTCCATGTCAATGAGCACACGCTCTCTCATGATCTACTATAGAACTATATCGATTGCACCCTACACCAAGGATTTGCCAAGACAGTAGATGCGAGAGGGAGGGGGATGTTAGCGGTACCAAAGGTGGAGGAAAACGGCATAGACATAGAGGAAGTATGTGAGGAGATCTAGATCAAGACCAAAGCGGGCCCCACAACAAAATTTCCAACAATTGGTGCTATTCAAGAACATAAATATCATTGTTATGTCCAATAGTGATTTTAATAACTAAACTTTGTATTATAAAAATCCCAATTTTGCAACTTAGTGCTCCATTTTGTGCAATCCGAGGAGTCCTCAAGCTTGAGGAGATTATGTAGGATGTACATACCAAATTTCATATTTTTTGAAGACATTTGATGCCCCAAAAGTGACTTAGGATATAATTTTTTAATTAGGTCAGACAACAGATGTGAAATCGGTCAAATCTCCCCCAAAAATGATAAAAAGATCTAGAGATCTCACTTTTGAGGTTAGCTTGTATGAGATTTGAGCATTGTGAGAGTTTTCTTGTAATTTGAGTTATGAATAGAAATATTTCTCCTTCCACTGTCTCTCTTATTGCCTCTCTTGGAGTTCGAGGTCTGTGGAAGCATGCGAACAACACAAGGAAGAAGAAGAAGATTGGAGCACAATCAGAGTCAGAAAAAGCATGTAAATCTGGTAGTAGTGATGCCCCCTTGGGATAAAACAATCCAAGTAGCCGGGTACCACTTAAGTAGCGAAAGATTCACTTAGCCGCTTGCTAATGCTTGATGCCTGGGAAATGCATAAATCTGCTCCTCTGTGAGATAGCAAACTGAATATCTGGCTGAGTAATGCATAAGTACATCAAGCATTCAACAACCTATTGATAGAGAACAACATGAAATGCATCTCTAGTATCATGAAGACTCAGTTGTAAATCTATCTCCATAGGAGCGGCAATAGGTTTGCAGTCTTCAAGGCCAAAATGCTGCAATAATGTGTCAATATATATAGTCTGACACAAAAGCTATTCTACCATCAACTTGCATAGACTAAATGCCCAAATAATGATGCAAATGCCCCAAATCAAACATCTCAAATGAGGCATGCAAACTAGCCTTAAAATTAGCAATATGCTTCTGATGAGGACCAGTGAGCAGCATGTCATCAACATACACAACAATGATCAGAAGCTCTTCATTAGCATGCTTAACATATAAGGTGCTTTTAGTTGGACTATTCTCAAAACCATGTGCAATCAGATAGGCATGAATCTTTTCATACCAAGCACTTGGTGCTTGCTTTAAGCCACATGATACCTTCTTTAACTTGCACACCTAGTTTTCATGGCCTTCCTGCACAAAGCCACAGGGCTAAAAAACATACACTTCTTCATGCAAGTCACCATTCAAAAATGCATTTTTAACGTCCAACTAATTTACATTCCAACCATGATGAGTTGCAAGTGCACAAATGCTATGAAAAGTAGTCATTGAGCATGTAGGTGCAAAGGTCTCATCAAAATCAATGCCTCTTTTATACGCATAACCCTTTGCAACAAGCCTAGCCTTATACCTGTCAATTGTTCCATCAGGCTTATGCTTCAGCTTGTATACCCATTTAGTGCGAATGGCCTTCTTGCCAAGAGGCAAGTCACATAAAGACTAGGTTCCATTTTTCATGATAGAATCATATTCTGATTGCATAACAACCATCCAATGTTTAGAATTTTGTGCTTCATCAAATGAAACAGGCTCATTCTCATCACAGAGACTAGATGCAACCATAGCATAGCAATCTGATACAAAAGAGGCATTATGAGAGCCTACACAAGTACGATATGATAGAGATGCATTTACTTTATTGTCACCCAAAGTCTCCAAAAGCCATTTTGGCATAGTTTTTTCCTACTCAATATTAGCTCTCTCATCAACAAGTGCATCATGTAAGCCTACATCAGAAATGGAACGATGTGCATCATCACATGAAACCTGTGAATGCTAAGAAGTTGCTTTATTAGGACCAACACTAGACTGTCCACCTGGAAAAAGAGGCAACAAAGTGTCATACATGTCTTTGCAGCTAATAGATGTCTCCTTGGTACATGAAAGTAATGGCTAAATAGCATGTTCCACAAAAACAACATCATGGCTAACCAAAATGCATTTAGTCTGTGGATGATACAGATGATACCCTTTGCTTTCATAACTGTACCCAACAAAAATACATTTCACTGCTTTATAATCCAATTTCCTACGTTGTTGTTGAGGCACCAATGCATATGCCAAACAACCAAAAACATGCAGGTGAGCAACAGATGGCGTGCAACCATGCCAAGCGTGATATGGAGTGATAGACTACAATGCTTTAGTAGGACACCTGTTAAGTACATATTCTACACACATGATAGCCTCAAGCCAAAAACTATGTGGTAAAGTCAGACTCTTGACCATACACCTCCCCATCTCCATGAGTGACATGTTCTTCCTTTCAACAATTCCATTCTATTGAGGTGTATATGGCATTGTACACTAATGTTTTATCCCACGTTCAACCAAAAATGCATTAAAGTTAGAAGACATATATTCCCCCCCTCGATCAGAATGGAGGGTTTCCATTTTACATGCTGACATATTTTTAGCCAAAACCAGAAACTTTTTGAAGCACATAAATACTTCTGACTTTACTTTCAATGGATATACCCATGCATGCCTGGAAAAATCATTAATCAAAGTCATGAAGTAAAGATAGTTTCCAAAAGAGCATGTCTACACAGGACCATAGACATCACTGTGAACAAGTTGTAATTTCTGAGTAGCTTAAACTAAACCATCTTTTGGAAATGAGGAACGCTGCATTTTGCCCAAAATAGAGCCTTAGAAAATATGTTTACATGGTGCCTCAAGTTTGGGCAAAGAGGACACCTTTTCATATTTCTATAAGTGTAGCAAACTAGCAAAATTTAGATGACCAAAGCTTGCATGCCAAAGCTTTGCATCTGACATAGCCTGAGAATCATGTACTACACATGCTAAATCATTCACAGATCTTTCATAGTCTATGAGCTTACATAGCCCATGACATAAAATGCCAGAAGCAATAATGATATCGCCATTTGACATATTGTGAATTGTACATCTATCATCAACAAATTTCACAACCAAGCCAATCTTGGTTAAAGCTAAAACTGATAACAAATTCTTCTTGATCCCTAGCACAAATAATGCATCTAACAATGTAAAAGAACTACCATCACTAGTAGTCAGAATGATCTCGCCAACTCCCATAACAGGATAAGAGGAGTTGTTGGTGCATGTGACAGTATTCCCCATAGGGGAAGGCTCAAGTGAAGTGAAGAAACTATGCTTCGAGGTAATGTGTTTGGTTGCCCTAGTATCAAAGTACCAAACATCTGAGTCTACTATAGACATACATTGTTCATGTGAAGATGGTTCAAAATTGCAAATAGTAGTAAATGCCCATTCTTCATTTTGCACAAGATTAGCATACTCTATTTTGGGTGTAGAGGCCTCTGCAACAACCATTCCAGCCTCTTTCTTCCTTGCCTCTTTAGTAGCCGATTTTGTATAGCTCTTCATGACATGGTCATTTCCTTTATAGTGTTTGCAAAAGAATTTTCTCTTTTATGTTTTCTTCTCGTCTTTGTCTTCCTTCTTTGATTGTGCAGAATTAGCAGATTTCTGTTTACTAGTAGGAGAGCTCCATTTACCTTTGCCCTTCTGACTAGCCAGGAAAGTTTGATCTGCAACACACATAATGGACCTGTTTTGCCTAGACTGATCTTCCTGCAACAGAATAGAGAATAACTCCTCAAATATTAAGGCATTTGGATTACTTTTCATCATCAAATGAAGAGTAGAAGCAAAACTCTGATACGAATTTGGAAGACCATTCAGAACAGTCTGCACAAGTGAACTGTCAGGCAAGACTTCATGAGTAGAATTCAACTGTTTCTTTAAATATTTGATCTTTGTCAAAAAATTTTCCATAGAATCACCTTCATTCATGTGCTCACTCTCCAATTTGGAGGTAAGCAACATGAGCCTCATTCAAAAGTGGTAAGTGTATCCCAAGCATCCTTAGGTGTTATGCAAGAGCCAATGTGAGGAATAATGGCATGTTTGATAGACAAGGCTATCAATAGATGTGCCTAAGCATCTCTACCATCCCAACAAATTTGTTGTGCAGAAGGTGCAACAGGAATCGCAACACAAACAAGAACATGAAGAATATCACCATCTTCAATGCCATGCGCATCACCTTTAGCAACTATTTTTGCAGGTGAAATAAGATGTTTTTCAACACCCTACACAATATTCCACAACCCTTTTGCAACCAATACATGAACCATCATATAACCCACAATGGGTAATCGGTAACGTCCAACTTATCCTCAACAACCAACATACGTAATACATCACTACTTTCAGCTATGGCCACTAACTAAAATACCCTGATGCAAGAAAAATGAGTGTATCTAAAAAAGTTGAATAGGACTACCCTTACAAGTTCTACTAAACCTATAGTAGACTTCGAGATGCTTATACTGGCAAATCGAAACATGTATATATATTTGGCACAAAAAGATGAAATTGCCTGCATAAGCACTACGATAGTGTGTTCGGAGGTTGAAACGAGATAAGATCGTGATTTTTTGGCACCACAAAATGAAGCCGTTTTGATCTCCTAATCACCCTGAGTATGCTCACCACATTTCATGCGATTCTGAGACTGTGACTGGAGGAGTGTCAACGATGCCCTAGATGCAGTGGCGACTTGCTCTGATACCAAATTTTGGAGTTCGAGGTCTGCGTAAGCACGTGAACAATACAAGGAAGAAGAAGACACTTGGAGCACAACACACAATACTGAATGTATTACCACTAGAATGTACAAAGATAAGTAACACGTTAGGGTTATAGGCATATTTACAAGACATGGGAAAAAAACCTCCTAAATAGGGAAAAAGTGCCTCGATGGTCCTAGTGTGTTCACACACATCACTATATAAATATATCAACAACCTCTTCCACGTGTGTGTGTGTGTGTGCAATATGTGCTTCTCACCTTCACCTCTACACACATCACTCATTCACAATCATCATAAAATCCTTACGTCTGTGTAGATTGACAATTAAGGAGATGGAGCTCCTCGACATGATACTCATCCTTGCCTAAAGCAATAATTTACAACTATAAGAGTCATTCTTGAGTTAAGTGCACACTTCAAATGGTCCATCTATGAACTCAACATCAAAAGTGCTTTCCTAAATTGTGATCTTCAAGAAGAGGTATGCATAAAACAACCTAATGGTTTCAAGATCAAAGGAAAGATGGACAATGTATACAAACTTCACAACCCACCTTATGGAAGAAAGCAAGCCCCAAAAGCTTGGTATGAAAAGATCCACAAGCTCTTCGAAGATAAAGGATTTCAAAGGAGCATTGTCGATGCTAAATTATAAATATACCAAAAAGAGTCATTAGTTGCAATAATCACCTTTATGTAGATGATTTGATTTTGATTGGATCAGATGACGAACACATCCAATTCATCATCACACAACTTCACCTTGAGTATTTCTATGAAAGATCTTGGTCAACTTCATTATTTCTTAGGCATGGAAGTGTGACAAACAAAAGAAGGCATATTCGTCTCACCAAAAAAGTATTGCTATGATCTTCTTTCTATATATTAGATGGACTAGTGTCACTCAGTATCCAAGCTCACATTGCAGGAATCATAGAAGTGCATGCTTATCAACAACTTGTTGGCTCTTTACTTTACTTGGCCAACACGAGACTAGATATTGCCTATGCAGATGGAATTCTCAGTCAGTTTGCACATCAAGATCATCAAATACATTGAAATGTTGCTAAAAGACTACTTTGATACCTTTCTCTCACCCGAAATCATGGTGTTTGGTATAGAGGGGCATTGATCTTATATGATATTTTGATTCGAATTGAGCTAGTGATCGTGATTCTCAATGGTCTACTTCTAGATACATATTCTTGCTTGGCTCAAGACCTATCTTTTGGGCAAGTGAGATGCAACCTACAATTTCTCTATCATCCATTGAGGCCGACTACCACGCACCCAACTTTGCAATATGTGAGGCCATCTAGCTTTGATGTTTATTATCTGACATTAGTATTTTGCAAGATTCTCTGACATGCATCCACATTGATAGCTAGTATGCCTTGGCCACCACCAAGAATCTAGTGTTCTACACTTGGACTAAGCACATAGAGATTTAGTACCATTTCATCCATGAGAAGCTCACATCACAAGAGATTACTCTAGAGCAGTGCACCTCTCATGAGAACTTCCAGTCTACATTGGCCATCGCCAAGAATCCAGTGTTCTATGCCCAAACCAAGCACGTAGAGATCTAGTACCATTTCATCCGTGAGAAGCTCATATCACAAGAGATTAATCTCGAGAAATGTACCTCTCAAGAGAACTTGGTTGATATGTTCATGAAGGCTTTATCTCCATTTATGCTCCAACACTTGGTGGACCTCTACAACATTCAATCGCTCCAAAATGGAGTTGCAGAGGTTGTTGATGACATGAGTTCTTCTACTTCATTTCCATTTGTATCTTCATGAGTACATCGCTATTTTGTATCCAAGAGACACTCCATTTTCATATTATTTTAGTTGTATCTCATTGTATATGGGGACCTTGCCATTTGCTTCTACCATTGTATTCATTCTCTTTCAAGGGGAATTATCCCACATATGATGTACTTTGGAGAGTCTTCTCCAACTTTATATCAAGAGTGCCTCTTCCACAATTTGTACTTGGTTAGAAGCCTGTAGAGTCTACTTCATGCTCTTGGCAAGCTCATTTCTAATCCATGCGAGTTTACTCATTTCCTGGTCTACTCACTTTGAGTCTCTCATACTCTTTCATTTTGTGAGTACATTCTTCTTTTCATTTTGCTTCTGTGTGTGTACTCTCTACACTTTCCTTCCACATGCTTGTACTTCCCTTTATATGATTGTCAATTTTTGTTCAGCACATCACTTTTAGAGAATATTTGTTAACATATTTTGATAATGATGCATTTTAACATATGAAGGATGTGAAAATGCCTTTTACTTGAAGGAATTGTTTCATTTTTCATTTGCACATATGCACTCGGTCTTTCTTACTTATGAATAACACACATTGATGTGTTGTTTTTCTTTTTTGTTCATCACCTTATTTGCATCCCCTAAGCATTCATGCTACCCTAATCTAACATATAACACACAATCGTTTATTGGTAAGTTGTTGAAAAGATGCCTTGAGGGTATTACCCAGATGCAATTAAAAAATATAGAAATAACAACAAACAAGTTTCAATATTAATAGAATCTAACAAATGGAAAGGAAATTAGTTGATGGCCATAATTTATGTGAATAATTTGGAGAAAAAAACCATCTTGCCCATTAAAGAAATGAAAAAGTCTCCAAATCAACCCTTTCAAGACATAATAAGCTTCAATTAGTCACTCTGGAATAATGTATAAAACCATAAGTGGAGTGTAACGCTCTATGGACTCTAATGAACAAGACGTATACATGCATTCAAAATAAAGAAATGAACTATTTGATACTGCTACAAAAAGCACACATATAAACCAAACATAGAGTTAACCAAACATTGCTTACAACCTAATTTGATCTATACATAAAAATTCCCCTTATATATATATTTAAAATCAAAGAAAACTAGAAGGTTATAAAAAATAAAAGGCTTGATAAGAATTATTTAAAAAAGAACACAAGAACTAAGAACATAAATATGTTAATGATGTATCTTATGGACTTACATACTATTCCAATCTTATTATCATCACCGTGTAGACATATAAACAAGAGTAAGGACACATTGCTGCTCAAGTGTATAGACAATGTGAGAAAACACCAAACCAAAACTGTACGAAAAAAGAGGTTGAACACATAATAAGAGACATCTACTTTACATAATATTGGATACAATCTCCCTCACATGCACTTCTTTAAACTTGTTAGGAAGCATGTGTATTTGTAGAAAATTTTCAGTAGTATGGAAATGGATTTTTACAAATAAAGCCAAAAAAGCCATATATTGCATTGTACAAAACTTGCCATAAAAGATGGTTCATATGTCTATCTTTAGAGAAACATGTATGTATCTATAATTTTAAAAGTAACAAAAGATTACAAATATTTAACCCTTCAAATAAAAGGACTTTTTTTTTCAAAAAACTACAAAAAACATATGTAAACTTGAAGGACTATGAAATATCCACGTGTTCATGATCCTTGACCTACTAATCAAAACAAAGCACATTAAATTTCTCTATCTACTCAACATGATGCAAACAATGTGACATATTTACACATGTAACAAATCATTATCATGTGGAAAACAGAATAAATAAAATTCTGATAATTTTGTAAATAACAATATGACTCTTAATATCACGAATGAATACATGTTGATGTTGCGCCCCTTAAGTATAAACACATAGTCGAAATGATTCTTTTTGATGCAGTGGATACGAATAGTAAAAGAAAAAAGTGAAAGTGTAAAGAGAAGATGATGAAAGAATAGAGATACTTTTTGTTTTGGTTGCAAATGATGAGACTTTGGTGGAATCATTATGATGATTCCCAACTTTTCGTTCAAGCTTTTCCATTTCTCTTACACTTTCTTTCATAATCATTACAACATTGAAAGTTAATATAGTACAAAATCTCTATTTTTTCAAATTTTTATGGATTTTAATGTTTTTTTTTCTATGTACATATATATATATATGTGTGTGTATAAAATCAGATTCCATCCAATGGACAAGAAGGAAGAAAACATCAATTAGCTAGTTTCCTTCATTTTGGAACTTTGAAGGCGAAACCATTATTGATGCATGACATCCATAGGCTGCAAGAGGTACTGTTTGTGACTTCACATCACAACCTATGCATAAGGGACAATTTCTTAGCCATTATATCACAGTCAGATGCTATATGGTGTCCTTGATGAGGTTTGAATCCACAATCTACACATTTGGGGCCAACTGATTAAGTGATACACCACTTCTAATGAACACCTTTACGGACAAGTTTTCATAACATCACATATAAATACTCAATTGGATTCCAAACATCCATCCAAAAGATTCAGTGCATTATGGACACATACTCTTGTTTTGTTTTTGAGGAGTTCGATCTTACAACCTACTCCTTCTATAAGCATCATTTTTTTTAAAACAATCACTCAACCAGCAGCTCCCATTTAC
This sequence comes from Ceratopteris richardii, assembly GCA_020310875.1. Classification (NCBI taxonomy): domain Eukaryota; kingdom Viridiplantae; phylum Streptophyta; class Polypodiopsida; order Polypodiales; family Pteridaceae; genus Ceratopteris; species Ceratopteris richardii. The sequence continues at coordinate 194,297,188 of CM035408.1, read as the reverse complement.
CCCCCACTTTCAAGGATTCACATCCATCTCGTCCAGGAGACTCGAATGTTGGACCTTCACTCTAGAGGCCCAAAGTATTACCACTACACTATGCACCATTCACCGCATACCTTTGTTTTGTGAAATAACAAAGGTTCTAGATACCAATTGACATTAATGTCTCATTCACGGACCTTAAATGTTGGAACTTCATTTTCGAGGCTCAAAGTATTACCAATTCACCATGCTCTCTTGATCGCATACCCTTGTTTTGTGAAATAACAAGGGCTTTTTATATTAGTTGATATGAATCTCGATTCATGGAGTTCCTTTTTTTTTTGAGAGTACAATGAATTAGAAAGACACACATCCGACTTTGTAAGGTAGAGACACTCATCTTGGGAAACTCACGAACATCCATCTTGAGAAACTCATAGATATGTCCAATCAAAATTTGAACTTAGAACTTCGTCCGAGTGAATATCTATAAATTGATATGACATTAGCCTCTAAATAAAGAGAACCTCTTGAGTGTGTATTGTTCTTTCAAAATTTCAAACCTAAGAAAGAGAACAGGTCAAATTCAAACTCAAAAAAAGATTTTGATAATGCAGTTGATTTTTTTTGATGTAGGATATAGAGATGAGGCCCCCGAAAAGGGTATAGAAAAAAAGACTCTAAAAGAAAAAGGAAAAAAAAAAAATCTAAAACGAGTAGCCCGTAAGCCTTAAGGTCGAACTGTTGAAAAAATGATTGTTCTACTCGTCGAATTCCTCAAGTGGGAAGTGGGAGTCGGAATACTCGCAACCCGGCAGAAATACCTCGAAGAACAGTGGCATCATCGTGCCTGTCCTTTGCTCGGGAAAATAGTTTTGTTTTCATTTTGAATTCGAGGAGTACCGTGATCGACCTGCTCGAACGCAGGAGTACACAGCTCCGGATTCGCTCTTGTTTCTTGTCCACCGAGAGGGAGATAGACAGAGGCGGGGGCAGCGAGGTCCGGGCTTTCGTGGTAGCGTAGTAAGATATTTTCTTCGCTGGAACGATGGAGGCCACTGTGATTACTGCATATGGAGCTCCTTTATCGAGGCATCAGGACGGGCCTTTGAAGCTCTCGTCGCCAGTTCTTTGTTTATATCAAAGTTGTCGCACCAGGCTGCCCGTATCTTGCAGTATTGCTTCGTCGCAGCTGAGCGTCACTCCCGGTAAGGAGAAGATATAGTTTGTGTCAGAAATAATAATGAATTTGCAGACTACTTACTACTTCACCCATACTTCTCTTAATAAAGGAAAATAGAAGGGAACACAAGGCCATCCTGGGAAGCTACAAGGATAATTTCACTAACATTTTTAGGGAGCTGAGGTCCCCATTATCGCCAGCAGGAACTCCTGAATTACTATCAACGTGTTAACAAAAAAACATCTCTCTTCTTCAGGGAGACTTTCAAGTTTCGGGCATATTTACGCCAAGGAGGGTGTTATTTTGTCTTCTTTTTTTGGCGTTCCCTTCCATCTCAATTTCAACGATTTATCCGTCTAGAACTTGGAGTTTGTGCTTTCTTAGGAACTCCTTTTTTGCTTTGTGTCTTTGGCTTCATAGAAATGCATTTTTAATTATTTATTTATGTTTCATTTTCGAAGTTTGCTTATTTTTGGACTGAACACTCATGCCAGAGAACAGGACCATGCCTTTCGAGGATTCTCGCCTGAAAGAGCTCGATCCTGAGATGTATGCTATTATCGAGCATGAAAAACGTCGTCAGGCTGAAGGACTGGAGCTTATTGCGTCAGAGAATTTTACATCTGCAGCGGTAATGGAAGCTGTGGGGTCTTGTCTTACCAATAAATATTCAGAAGGGCTCCCAGGCAAGAGGTAACCATACATCCACAGAGATGAGAGAGAGAGGTAACCATACATCCACAGAGAGAGAGAGAGAGAGAGAGAGAGAGAGAGAGAGAGAGAGAGAGAGAGAGAGAGAGAGAGAGAGAGAGAGAGAGAGAGAGAGAGAGAGAGAGAGAGAGAGAGAGAGAGAGAGAGAGAGAGAGAGAGAGAGAGAGAGAGAGAGAGAGAGAGAGAGAGAGAGAGAGAGAGAGAGAGAGAGAGAGAGAGAGAGAGAGAGAGAGAGAGAGAGAGAGAGAGAGAGAGAGAGAGAGAGAGAGAGAGAGAGAGAGAGAGAGAGAGAGAGAGAGAGAGAGAGAGATGCAAATTGATGGCAACATGGACTGCTCTTGTGTGTGGCTGGGTGGAGAAAGGGGGGCTGTTTAGGAACAACCACCTCAAAAGAAGAGAGGCAGGGAAGAAGCACATATGGTTTATCTGCGTGCTGCATGTTGGCCTAAGAAAACTTGATGAGCGCTGTTGATTTTTGTCCATGATGCATGCCTAGAGGGAAGCCAATCGTCAATTGCCTATAAGTGCATTTCTTGGCATGAGGAAATCACATGTGCACTCAGAAATGAAGGGGCTGGATAGGAAAAAAGATGAAAGGAATGGGATGGTGTTTGTAGGGAGGGTTGGCCAACCACCATTTCTATTGGTTGCCACCTCTTTGCACCCCAGCCCAACCTATGTTCTTTTTCTAGCACCACTTCCATATGAGTGTACAATTGAGCATGACTGTATCCATTGGTTGATGGAAAGGAAGCAACCATAGCCATGGCAATTATTCATGGTTAGGTGGGGTCCTTTGCTTAAGACTTGAGCATACCCATTGTGTGCTTGAGATGAAGGGCATGAGTACACACTTTCTTGTATGATTAGCATAGTAAAAAAAATCGTACACTTTTTATTTTTTAAAAATCGTAAAAACCTCAATCACGATTTAAATCTCTAGGAACGATTTTTTTTCATAAAAATAAAGATTGTTTTTTTTTTTTCATAAAAATAAAAATCGTTTTTTTTTGTGTGTCTAAACTTTGTATTCTGCACTCTTCAAAAATGACCTCTACTTTATATGTATTAGGGTTGTTAATACCATTCAATAGGATCTTTTTCAAGAGAAGTTTGCACATGATTTTGCAATTTTAGAGAATACATACATATGAACATTGCTTGCTCATACATTGATGAATGATCTCCAAGATTTAGATAATGACCAAACACATAATGCTTATGGGTGATGAATCATCTCTAAAATTTAGATAATGATAAAGCACCTAGATATGTGCTTATGGAGGAACATAATCTCTTTTATTGGCAATCTCTTCAATTATGGTTATTGCTATTGCTAATGAGATTTGCAGACTTTAGAATCATGATGAATGACAAAGTACATAATAAAATAAAAATCGCTCATGATGAATGAAAATTAAAACCTCGATTTTAATTTTCATTTTTTTAAATCTCTATGATTTAAATGATTTAAATCCCGATTTAAATCTACGATTTAAATCTCACCTTTGTACTATGATAATTAGGAAGTGGCAAGGAGAGACCTTGGATCCATATTCACGGGATTTTGAAGAACTTGAGCATTGACCCAAATGCTTGAGGATGTATTGGATTCTATAGTTGCTGAGATGGAGTGGGGATTTTGAAAGGAGTACTTGTTGGAAGTGGTCATCGAACCACCAGTCGGTTTGCACTGTGGCTTCATACATGAGAGGGATTGATCAGGGAGTGGCCTTGGCAATATGAGGAAATCCTTGGAGAGTATTTTGTCTACCAAGGTTGGAAAATAGCTAGATAGTCGAGGAGACCTATGATGAGGGTCATGCCTTTGCAAGGCGTGGAGCCTTCGTGGAAGGGATTTCCACTTGAGGGCTAGTGGTTGATGGAGGATCAAGGTCATCCTAGTAACCCTATGGGTATATACCAACAACTTCCACGATGATAGGCTTATTATTGGATAGAGGGAGACAATCGTCTATCTCATGTCACATGGTGTGACTAGGAGTCACATGAGTGATTGGTATCTTATGGGAAGGGGGAGTATTCTTTGAGAATCGAGATGTTTTTTGAGATCCAAAGCAATTGACCTCTACAGTCTCATGTGGATCAGACTCGAGATGGGTCTTTCCAAAAATGTACAATTTT